>JAQMYI010000013.1:18508634-18519985 GCA_030014275.1 Clariallabes melas | reverse complement strand
AGTCTCAATATAGTGAACCCTGAGTGACGACTCTATGCAGCTAGCAGACGGTTGGTTTAGCCTGTCTGTCTGCTCCCGGGTCTGGGCTCTGGGTAGTCACCGATTAACTAGACCTCTTCTGAGACTATGTGCTGAGACTATGTACTACAAGAAATGAGAGCAGCACCTTCCCGAATGGGATGGACATTGTCCCGCCCTAACAGGCCAACTTTGCCCTCAAAGGTCTTCCAATTGTCTATGAAGCCCACATTGTTTTCAGTGCACCACCTGGACTTCCAGCAGTTCAGTGACCATAACCTGCTGTAAGCTTTGTTGCCACGTCTCATTGGGATGGGACCAGAGCATGCTACTTCACGGGACATTGCCTTCGCTAATTTGAACACCTCTGTAAAGTTACTCCAGCATGTACCATGGTGGAGATGGCATCGCCCGTTGAACGGTTAGGACAGTTGGTTCAGTGTGTGGGGCAGCAGGGTCTTTATGTGTCTCATGACAAGCTGCTTGAAGCACTTCATGATGATGGGAGTGAGTGCAACAGGACGGTAGTCACTGAAACAGGACACAGAAGACTTCTTCAGCACAGGGACAATGGTGGTGATCTTGAAGCATGTGGGAATGACAGCGCTGCTTAGATTGATGTTGAAGATGTCGGTGAGAACATCTGCCAGTTGTTCAGCACATTCTCTAAGCAGTCTGCCAGCAGCTTTACGTGGGTTGACTCCGCGTAGAATTTTCCTCACATCAGCTGTGGTGAGACCCAGAACCTGGTCATTCGGAGGATTCAGTTCACTGATCTTTGCATACAGTTCCCATAGCGCTTCCTTAGCATTAGCACTAGGTGGAATGTACACTCTGATAATGAAAATGGTGGTGAATTCCCACGGTAAATAAAAGAGTCTGCATCTAACAGTCACATTTTTTTTAAACATCTAACCTAATATCATCTGTTGGTAGATTACACCTTTTAAGCAACTTATTAATTTTCACAAGATTGACATTACTTTGTTTAATTAATGATGAATAAAGAAACCAATCTATTTTTAGGTCACTGTGTGTTTTATTTTAAATTCTGTCGATCGAGGACTTGAGAAACATCTCATTGAATGATCCTATAATCTAGCTCTTTTTTATGACAAGCCACATTTGATCAAACTCCTGTAAAGTAAATGATACAGTATCATTAATTTTATGTGTTCAGACAAGGTGGCTTAAACAAGGACACTTGTATCTTTTCAAAATGAAAATCACCCTTTGCCATGTGTGATGTAAATTCCTGCCTATTTGTTTGCTTTTTTAAACTCTTACAATTGATTTGGATAAAGAATTTGCATAATAGGAGGCAATTCATCCGTTTAGCTGCTTCATAAGTGAAGATTCCTTTAGCAGAGAGAGCACTTTAAGGAACTGGATCAGAGTTACAATTTAAGGTAAGTTTAGATGTTCAACATTGTAATTGTTTGAATTATTGTTAGAAATAGTTGTCTGCTCAGGGCCTAATATTTCTCTTTCTCTTTTTTAATAAAAAGTATTTTTGTAGTTTTTGTAGTAGTGTAAGTTAATCATATGTGGTAAAATTACATTTAATAATTTTGAATGTCAGTGTTATATGTTTAATTAAGTTTTTAAGTTATTAAGTTTATTTTTACCCTCTCTGAAACTACAGTATCAAGTCGTAATCTGATATAAATATTCAGAGAAAACCATAACACTGGGTTAGATGCCTATTAGAGTGATCTACAGTATTTAAACCTGATAATCATAATGTCTGGTAGCACCGTGTTTGTGTTTGTATTTCTTCTTTTACTAATTAGACATCCACTCTGTCTTCTTTAAGGCGTTATGACCAAGGCATTATTTATGACCACTGGAGACTTGTAAAGGACTGTAACAGCTGCTTACAGATTTTTTTGGGCTCTGTATGAATTCTGACCTGGTCGTTAGCATCGTTAGCTGCTCCCTTATGATATTAATGCCTTGTTAATGCCTTGGCATCAATTCATAAGCCCCGTTATCGAATAATTATTGATTTTATGCCTATTTATGGAGTCCTTTTCGGTTTTCACCTCCTTACCTGTTCTGCATTCGGCAGCCAAAAACCCTTGTATTAAATGTAGATGGAAGGAAGGGTGATTAAACATGATTGAAAGATATATTACATGTTAAAGTCCGATGCACAATAGAAATTTGTAAATCTAAAATGTCTGTGGTTTGATAATTTCTGCTAATTTCATACAGTAATAATGTCAGATGACAAATTTACTGTAATTTTTGTTCCTAAAATATGTGTGGCACAGCTGCCAACTTTTCAGAAAAGCTTGGAGAGAGACTTTGAAAATAAGGGCATTGGTTTTATGCGCACGCAATACTCGGACCATGCATCTTATACTGCATATTATATTATATTATATTATATTATATTATATTATATTATATTATATTATATTATATTATATTATATTAGGATAGAGAAAATTACAATATCTGCATTGAGTCAAGGCCTTCATTTTATTTTTCCTCCACAGATACTTGTTCATCATGAAGCATAATCTTTTTTTCTTCCTGTGTCTCAGTGGTGAGTGTGTTGAATTTACCTTCTTAATAATAATAATAATAATAATAATAATTTATTATTATTATTATTATTATTATTATTATTATTTGAATCAGGCCTTGCTTTTATGATTACATCACATGATTAAAAAAATGTGGCATGTCTTTTCCTTCTTTAGTTCACATTTCACCCCTCTGGTTAATAAGTAAGTGCTTTATTTTAAAGATGAGGCCAAAAGATTATTACAATGTTGCATATAACAATATTTTCCAAAAATATTCCATAAAAACAATGCAATGTAATGAACAGTGGATTTAATTCAAATGAACACAGTCCTAACATCACTGTAATATTTGTTTAAACTGTGGAATAGTTGAAACATTTTAGGGATACTACTAACCACTGCCATTCTTAATTATAAAAGAATATGGATAAACTTGTGGAGTTTAGAGGACAAACAGAGGTAAATCATCAATATAATTGTAGTGTTTTAAAACCATTTTAATGGTAACGTGTAAACTGTCAAATTTGTTGAAATGCTCTAGTTCAAAAACGAAAACATTCAAACAATCAAAATAGAAACAATAGCACAAATGCATGACAGGGTTTGAGAGAAAGGGAAAATGCATTTACAGTGTTTGAGTACTTTCAATAGTGTGAGCAAGTAAACTAAATATTTAAGTAAAAGAGATCTTGTGAGAGCAAAAATTTTATTTTAATATGAGAATGTCAGACCAAGCAAAAATGAAATGCCAGCATGTGTCAAACAGCATTTAAGTGCACACAGGAGAGAAACTGAGCAGGTGAAAATAAAATTGGAGTGTGTGCTAGGGAGTATTTTAATAATTACTAGAAACTTTAAGTAAGCAAAATTAAAATTTAAAGATGTATGCAAAATAGTTGTGGTCGATGTAGAGTTTTAGTGAGTAAAAATAAAATTTGAATGCACACTAGAGAATATTTGACTGCATGAGAAAGTTTGAGCAAGCTAAAAAAAAAAATGTGTTCAAGAGAGATTTTGAATATGCAAGAAAGAGCGTTTGACTGATTTGTGCATACAAGAGAGAGTATGAATAAATGAAATTAAAGTTTGCACATGTGTGTAAGAGGGACTTTCAGTTCAAATTAAATTTAATTGTGTGTGAGAGAGTTTTAGCATAATTATTAGTAATACTAGCGTAAGTACCTGTCATTGACGGGGAAATTGTGAAAAGGTTAAAGCTTAAAGTAAGCTGATTAGCTTTAATGAAAACAGATCGGATAAAGATGAAGTTGTGTCTTAAAACGACTCCAGCGTGTTAAAATTTACTTATACCACTTCAGCGCTGTTATTTCAGCCAAAGTGAAAATATGAACTAATCCCAGTAAAAATATTCAGTTTATCTTTTCTAATTAATATCTATTGGTGCAGGTGTTTCTTTACATTGAGACAGTAGCGCATTAGTAGCTTATTACAAACTAAATTATTAAATCCGACACATAACCATTCATAACATTTCACTTATGATTCAGGTTATACTTCAGACAGATATCCAAGTACTGCAAAAGTTTTGTTCAATAAAAATAGACAAAAATAGACAGTTTCATGTAATTCTGTGAAACAATATGTCTGGACAGACAGACAGACAGACAGACAGAAAGACATATATTACAAGATACCCTTGAAAGAGTGACTTCTGACCAATCTACAGACAAAATCTTTTTTGTTTGTTTTTTTATTCATTTATTTATTTTTAATATGATGATTAAATGCCATCAAAATTATATTTCATAGTACACAAAATAACTGGCCTCATTTCCTACCTCGGTGTCTCAGTGCAAAGCATGCACAAACTACTACTTAGCAAATGAGTGAGCGGGCAAGAGTGAGAGAGATCGATTCAGGATTTATGCACATTTCCAATACAACACCCCCAAAATCTCTGATTCTCCCACCGTAGGCATTTCAAAGGCACAGACTCGGTGCTACTTTTGCTCTTGAATCTTCTCTGTGTACAATTTCTCGCTTTTTGTTTTTGAAAGCAGTTTTTTCTTTTGTTCATTTTTTAACTGTTGGCTTACCTGCTAACACACAAGATAAGCTTGATGTCAAAAAAGCTAGAAATGTGCATGGACTGCCAGCTGCCGTTGATGTAAAAACTGACCATAATCATAAAAAAAAAACATGTTGTGTACAGGATTACAGCAGTATCATCATGCGTCATCATCAGAAATACCTTTTTAATTTAAGCAGGGGTAACAGCTTTTCCTGGGTGTTAGAACAACCATCATTTTTGGGCAACGGTATATGTGAGATGGCTAAAAGCCATTCAAATGAATATTTACACATGAATAACTATTAAAATGTTTGTGTATTAATATGTTTGGTGTCCCATAATTGCTACATCTGTGTGTTTGATACATGCACTGAGTTTAATAGAATTGGATTGTGGTAGAATGGGTAAGAATATTATTGTATTGTAAGTGGAATAGTATTGTAAGTGGTCTACATTTGACTTACATGGTGAATAACATTCATGAATAACATTTAATTATAAATAAAATGAATCAATATCTCATCTATCATCACACAAAGCTAATATATGTTAAGTCCTATAGAAGTTGTCTAGTCGTGTGCAATTGCCCAGCAAACATTCCCCGTTATTTAAACTGGTTAAGTTATATTTAAACAATTACTAATTGCAAGAAGGCATCTGGTTACTGTATGTTTCATTAATTATTTGTTTAATGTTATTTCTTTTAAATGGATCTGGTTGATCTGGTTAATCATCAATTATGGGCAATTAAAAGAAATGGTCTTACTATTATGTATATATTACTATTATATTATAATGTTATAAAATAAAATCTCTCCAACAGGTCTGGTCTCAGTTGCTGTATCTGTCCTGCCTTACAAATATAGTCTGGTCATGAAACCAATGACATGGTCTGATGCCCAGAGTTACTGCAGGACGATTTACACTGACCTGGCAACAATTGTAAATGCTACGGATTGGCAGAAATTGGAGAAAGAAGCAGCAAGAAAATATTTCACAGGACCTGCCTGGGTTGGATTCTCCACTACTTTATTTTATTGGGAGAGCAGCTGTGCAGTGGCTTATAATGGACACCTCAGTCAACAAACCTGCACCAACCTGCTCTATTTCTACTGTTACACCCGTGAGTCCCTCTTTCATTTAATACAAATAAAATGTAGTATAAATTTTTAGTATTATTTTAGAAATAAATGTTCACTTTTAAGGTTATTATTGCCTTCATGTACAATTTGTTGTAGACTGCAGTGCTTTCTCTGAGAATGATTCCCAGGTTGACATGAACTTGACTTACTATAAATCGCGAAATTAAAGTGAGCAGGGGCGGCACGAGGGAGGATAACCCATAGGATAACTATAGCTACCACAAGAAATGATGTGGTTAATTTAGTATTTTACAATCAATTCTATTAAACTAATTTTAATTAATGCATTAATAAAATAGTTCAGAATTACAAAAAGTAAAAAGTACTTTAATAAAACAAACCAACCTCCTTAAAGGTTGGCATAAAGGCCAACAAAGGTGATCTACAGTAATACAGCAAGCACTTTTGATTTTGCTCTCGCATCCTGTTAGCCAGAAAACTTTTTTTTATTTTATTATTATTATTATTATTATTATTATTGTTTATCATAAGTGAAATGTCAGAAGTGTTATACTACACTATTTTATTATTTATTCCTGGTGGTCTAATGGTTAGGATTTAGCGCGCTCACCACCACAGCCCGGGTTTGGCACAGGCCACTCTGTCTGCTCTCGGGGCCCTGTATACTGACTGACCCTGCGCTCTGACCTCAGCCTGTTAACAAAAGAGTGCTGGGATAGGCGGAGAATAAAGAATTTTATTGTGCAGTAATGTATATGTGATAAATAAAGGTTAAACATAAAGAAAAAAAATTATGTATAGTTTTTTGCCCCTTTTTCTTTTCTCTTTTTTTTCTAAAATAATAGATTTGACCTTATTTAGGCAGAAATATTTTTATTTGACAGGCGTCAGGACATTACTTACTGTAACCCCATCAAATGTCACGACTAAACCATTTCACCCAGGGGGTGTGTAGACTCGTTATACATTATTTTGAACGATTTGACACAAAACAGAAGAAGGAAATATGGCTGGCAAACTATAAAGTACTGTATATATAGATATACCCAGTGTAACACGGTGCGAGCGTTCCACAAGACGAGCAAAGAAAAATTGTAAAATATTTTGGCTTAATAAACAACAGTCTTGTTATACGACTACCGAGTATCATCGAGTATCATGTGGCACGCATGCACTTTTTGTGTGTGTGTGTATGTGTGTGTGTTCCATTCCACAGTTCGACCAGAGAGGGAACAGCAGATAATGAGACTGCAGGTGGAGTCTGATGCGAGTGTGTTTAATCCTGCTGTACAGTCATCCATTTTGGAGCAGGTGATTCAAAAGATGCCTCTGGAAATGTGCATTAGAGAGCCGCTGTTGGGACTTCTCACTGCTCTACTGCTCAAATGTCTCTTATTCTCAAGAGTCTGCTCATTTTGAGAGCTTTCGTCTGTTGCTTTGCATGTCAAGAGTTGGGGGTTCGAATCTCACTGCACAAAGCAAGTTTGTTTGTATGTGTGTGTGTCTCTGGTTTCCTTCAGAAGTCCAAAGACACACATTTTAGGCTGTTTGATGTTTCTTATTTATCGTTAGTGTTCATTTGTGTGGCTAACACTGGTAACAGTGTGGGTGTGTGTACGTACAGTACAGTGTGTATTAAGCCTTGTGCACAAATTTCCTGTTATAGGTTCTAAACTCCTCCCTAAACATGATACATGATACAACATATAAATTAGTCTATAATATCTTTTTTATAATTGATAAAAAAATAGTTTTTTGTTATCAAATCTGGCCTAGTTTTATATATACTCTCTATATATATATATATATATATATATATATATATATACAATTTTTCAGGTTAATTAATCAAATCCTGATTTTGTTTTTTTCAGATCAAGCAGAAACTGGAAGAGAACGGCATGGTGGAGAACATCAAAGTGACTTGGCGGGTGCAGCCCGATGGAAACATCTTCTACAAATTAAAAGAGAACGAGTTCTAAGTGTAAATGCTCACTTTCAGATCAGATAGATTGCAGATAAAAGTTTAATATATCATGGTGATTATTATATAAAAATTTGGAATGTGATAAAATACATTATGTTCGTACCTTGAATGTGTCCCTCCATCATTATATATACTATTTCTAACTATATGTAAATTATCAGGCTGTTAATTATAAGTTATACATATCTCCTCACATTTTCTTAATTAATTTCCATTTTTTTATTCTGTAAAACTGCTTTAAAACAATGACTATGGTTAAAAGTGCTATACACATGATCTATTTATTTAAGGCTATCATCGTACTGTATTTTATTTATATTTTCTGTACATATAAACAGTAAGATTACACATAAGATAGTCAATAAACACCTTTAAATCTAAAGCCTTTGTCACTGTGTTTACTCATAACACATGGGTAATGTCTTACTTCACACATTTCAGCAAAACACAGTGCAAAGTACCTAATGTGTATTGTACAAAAATAGACACTGCAGTGCACCAGATACCAATATTTACAATTATGGTGTTGAAAATATTGCCATAATGAAGAATATTGCATTTCAAGTATTTTCATTGAACAAGTATGCATAAATCTTCAGAAGTGTTTGACTTAAATCAAAAAGCCTTCCCATGTCTTTGGTTTTAAGAAGTCTGTGTAACTACAGTATTTGTTTTCAATAAACATGTCTTGACTTGAAAACCACTTTTCAAGACTTACAAAGCCTTTTTTCATTGACCACAAAGATCTTCTAAGACATACTATACAAAGTTTTTGAAAGTCTTTGTCTTCAATCAACAAGTTATTGTGTTCACTCAACAAGGCTTATGGAGATTTTACAAAGACTCACAAAGACTTTTTGCTTGAAGACAAAGACATGGTGTTTGTAGCCAAGGATTTTGTGTTTGAAGCCAAAAACCTACAAAGACTTTCCGATTGAAAATAAATAGTGAAAAATACTTGCGGATTGAAGAAGACGATTATTTTTTTTAGGACAAAATAATTTTAAGACAAAGTTTTCAAAATTCTTACATCATAAAGTTTTTATAAGTCTTCCTAATTCTTTTTTTTTTTCAATATCAATATAAAAATCAATAAGTATTTCTACATTTTTGGAATCAAACAAGAATTGTTTAATCATCAAGTCTTCTTAAGGCTTCATAATTTGTTGTTCAAGAAGAAAGCCATAAGAAGCCCTTTGCAGTTTCACATGGCTTGTCGCAAACTGCAAATGGTTCTTATATGGCTTTTTTTTTTTTTTTTTTTACCAATTATTCCTTTCTTGCCACTCCATTAATCTCCGGTGGACAGATTTTCCACCTGAGCTGTGGATCTCTGCAGCTCCTCTAGAGTTAAGATGGGCCTCTTGGCTGCCTCCCTGATTAATGCTCTCCTTGCCTGGCATGTTGGTTTAGGTGTTCCTTGGGTTTCATGGTGCTGTTTGTTCACTAATGTTCTCTAACAAACCTCTGCAGGCTTCACAGAACAGATGTGAGATTAAATACACACAGGTGGACTTTATTTACTAATGAGGTGACTTCTGAAGGCAATTGGTTCCACTGGATTTTACTTAGAAGTGTCACAGTAAAGTGGGGCTGAATGCAAATGCCTGCCACACTGCATTAAAAAAATTGAAAAACATTTATAATTTTTCATTCAGTTCACAATAATGGGCCACTTTGTGTTGCTCTATCATAAAAAAATCCCAATAAATGTAATATAGTGCTAAGAAAAAAATATTTGCTTGTTTTTTTTTTTTGCATATTTGTCACACAAATGCTTGAGATAATCCAACAAATTTTAATATTACACAGAGATAATTGAGTAAATGCTCAATGATGATTTCATTTATTTAGGGAAAAAAGCTGCCCAAACCTACCTGGCCTTGTGTGAAAAAGTAAGTGTTCATGATTCAACAATAAGAAAGAGACTGGGGGCACAAATAGCATCCATACAGAAGGTGAAAGTCATTGCTGACCAGGATAAACACAAAACCTCAGCTCAATTTTGCCGAAAAAACACCTTGATGACAAAAGTTGACCTTTTTGGAAGGTGTGCATTGTGTTACATCTAAAACTCATCTAAAAAGCAGTAAAAGCATTACATCTAAAAGTCAGTTTCATCTGTAAATGACTGTAGCAAATAAATATTAGTTGAAGCACCATACTAGTATCACTTAAAACACTATATAAAAATATAATAATAATATTGTTTATTGTAAAGTTACACGAGACACAAAATATCACATTCTTTTATATAGGTATGAAGGGAGCAGGGAGACTATCAGGAGGAGCTATAGTGCAGACACAAACAAAATTGAGTCATAAAGTCAGATTTTTCACTCTGATTTTTCCAAAAATATTTTGTCATGATGTAGCCATCATTGTTCTCATTTTTACCTTTTAGAAAATTATATCTGCTGATTTGTGAGGTTTAAAACTTTTTTCCTCTAATTTTCAAATTAAGGTGGAGACTAGATTTAGTGCAGTGATCACACATCAGAGTCAGCCAGGGACTGAGACAGGGAGAAGAAAAATAAGAAAAAATAAACCCTTGTTTTGCTAATTTGGGTATAAACATTTAAAGATTAATAATAAATACATATTTATTTAGATTCTGAACAATGAAATTACAATCACGGTGTTGTTTTGAACCGAGGTGGAAACAGTTCTGTTTGTAACACTAGAGCAGAAGTGACAGGTACAAGAAAAATACTATATATACAGTAGGAGCCACTTCAAATAGCCGCGGCCGTGCACGCTCATTCAAGCCCTATTTATTAATTTACCTGGTGCCACCACTAGATGGCGCTGTGTTCTCAAGAATACGTTAACATAAGCCAGCAATTTAGCTGCGCTGAGTTGCAATCACGTGATTTTAACAAGCCGCCCCTACCCCCGCCGAACTGACGCTATCAAACTGCACTACAGAGATGAAGATGGCGACTTAATGGACTATTCGCATTAAGTGGTGTTTTATTTTATAAAATTAGTTTGGGGTAGTTTACAGTTTATTTCCCAGCTTAGTTTTTTATCGACTGTTTTGAAAATCACTGGCAGCACCAGCAGCGATGGTGTGACTTTAGAACTTAATGGTCTGTTTACCAAGTCTGGAGTTAACATTACAGCTTACTGTTAGTGTCACAAACTCACAATGTCACTCCACTTTCCATCTAAAAGACGCTAAAGCTTCAAAAATATTATTAATGTTGCTATTACAAAAGCTGCACTACCCGAAAAACTCATAAGAAGAGTGTTTGTGCTCTCTGAAAATGCATTCAGAATCTGACTGAGTGTTGTCTGGATAAATTCAGCATTTGTTTATTCTTTGGGTAAGAGTTAATCTGCAGGTTATCTCTGTGACTGGAATATAATGTGATGCAGTTCATGAAGGACACAAGCTGAGGCTAGATGTACAGGAGCTAGCGAGCTAAACGCTCATAACCGGGTTTATATTTTCCCCACTTTGGCCGTGACTTTGCATGGTAGCGCGAGCGCTTAGTTAACGAAAGCTGGATAAAAACCCTGAAGTCTTTCTCAGTTAAGGAGTGGGGGGAGGTGTGTGTGTGTGTGTGTGTGGGAGGGGAGCTTCAGTTCTTGGTAAGTTATAGTTTGGCTTCAGAGATGAACTAATGCTCATATACGAGTGTTATATCGCTTAACTTATTTGTATGAAA
>JAQMYI010000013.1:18178324-18193271 GCA_030014275.1 Clariallabes melas | reverse complement strand
TAACTTTTTTAAATGATTTGGCACAACTTCAACCACTGAAGTTGAGTGAACTCAAAATTGCTTTGCAGCCGGTTGCCATAACTTTTTAAGTTAAGTCAACTTTTTATTTTTTACAGTGTACTTCGGAATAAATGAAATCATAAAAGTAGAAAAATAAATAGATACATAAAAAAGCTGATTGATTGTCAAACAAAAATCTAAAGACATTTGGTTTATCCCCCGATTTCTTCAGCCTGTCATTATTATGGATGTCCTAATTCTGAAAAAGCCACTCTGAGGAATCGGGGAAAGAGATAAGCAGAGGTTTTTTAAGGAAATTGTTTCGGTGCATGACATAATAATAACAACCAGAAATGTATGATTTACAGGGACGAACAGGTATATGAATTAAATCACAACATGAAAATCGATTATATTGGCTTGCTTTAAATGCTGAGAATTCAGGTGATGAATAGAATCTAGTTTATGGATAAATCATTAAGGTTTAAACAATGCAACGTAGTTTTTTACAATTACTTGTCTATGCTTGATTCCTTTCCTCATGTTTTACCCTCGCTCCTTTGGAATTGAAATGATGCACAATTTGAGAGATGAGAATCACTGAATGTCAGTTTAAGCTTATTCATTAAAATATCAGATGAAAGAACAAAAAAAAAAAAAAACGGAGAACATTTTCTTAAAGGTCTTAAGAAAGCAGCTGGACATGAACCACTTTAGCCAGCGCTGTTTGTACTTCCAGAAAACAAACTGAATTAACCATAGTTGTTTATTCATGCTTAAAAAAAGTTGTTGGTCGAAAACTTTCTGTGCAATTGCAGAGTAAACAAATCCTTGCTGAAGCAGAGTCCGTGACTACTGGCCCATGATGAAGGTCTAGGACTGAGAGAGAGAGAGAGAGAGAGAGAGAATAAAATCCCTCACTGCACTGCTTTCCGTAAGCATTGCTCTCAGCTTTCTTACCATGTGCTACTTCACTGACAGTGAAAAATACACTTTAGTATGCTGTTGCTTGATGAATTCTTTTTTTTTTCTTTTTCTTTTTCTTCCTAGGCTGAAGGGTCAAACTGAAAAGTGAAGAAGCTCTCGGTTTTGTTTGCTGCACATCAGCAAGTGGGCTTCAGGCTGCTCATCTGCTAATGTTCAGGAGTGTATAAAAATAATTTATTTGATTTCTCTCTGCATGGTGGAATGGTCACGTGACAAACACAACAGGAGGTGATTCAATAAATCACATTAAAAAAAAAAAAATATATATATATATATATATATACATATATGAGCTGATGATTGATGGATCGATTCTGGATTTGTTCTCAGAAACCATCGGTCTCGTGTAACAGTGTTTAATCTGATATGACAGTGTTTGATATCTCGGTAAAATTGCATTTCTAACCTGATTAGGATTCACACTTTGTGCATGGTGGTACAGTCACATGACTTGCGGTGGGTTGCTTAAATCAAATTTTTTAAGTAGAAATTTTTTTCTTTTTTTGGCTTCATTTATATACGTTTTTTTCCCCCTTTCACAATTAAGATTTATAGCATTCGCACTTCAACAGTGTTACAGGAACATTTACACTCACTACATGGATGAAGAAGACTTTTAGGGTATGTGTAGCTAAATATTTAAAAACCGAAATCACATTTCAGAGTGAGTTTCTAATGATAATTAAAACTAATTCCTCTGCTTCATTAGGATCTAGTGCATTTATTTTCCAATGGTGCTTTAATTATTGATTTAGTTAGGAGATTTTAAAGGATAGAAAGGAATATTTGTAACAAAATATATTTTTTATTCATTTACTTATTTATTATATATTTTTTCCATGCAAGCAGCTTGTGACAATGCCTTAAACTGCTTCAGATTCCTGTTGAAAAACTAATAAGTAAGGAGACATGTACATATTATTTATGGAAGGAGCCTCCAGTTTCAGGGATTCTTTACAGTGAGAGGTAAAGTTGTAGTTCTTTTTTAAAAAAAATTATTTTGACATCTTTAGGACAGGAGACACAGCGTATTGGTTAGCGTTTTGGCGTCACACCTTCAAGGTTGTGGGTTTGAATTCCCGCCTAAAGTCTGTGTGGGTGGAGTTTGCATGTTCTCCCCATGCTTGGTGGGTTTCCTCACACAGCCCAAAGACATAGAGATTAGACTAACTGATGTTCCCAAATTGCCCGTAGTGTGTATGTGTGTATGTGTGTGTTCAGGGCGTACGCTGCCTTGTGTCCAAAGTCTCCTGGGATAGGCTCTAGGCGTGGTATAGAACAAATATAGGAATCTTCAGGACAACATGAGAAATTTCAGTAGACTTTTGTTCCTTCATTACTACAATAAAGGAAACAGAGTGAACTACCGTTTTTAGCTGCTTTAACATAATTGAGAACTTGTTTCATGTGTGTTCCACAACAGTAAGTGTAGATATGAATAAATGGATAAAAAATTATGTCTTTTTTTTTTTTTTTACTAAATATAAATAAATGTAACTTTATATAAATAAATAAAGGTAACTGTTGGTACATTGCTTTGGTAATAGAGGAATAAAACACTTGGAGACATGCTGTTATAAGCAAGTGGGTAAAATACACAAATCCTGTACTTGAGTCAAAGAAGAGATTCCCTCCTTTTTTATTCAAGTAAGTAGAAGCGAAAAGTAAAAGTAGAAGTAGAAAAGTACTCACCTTCAAATTTACCAAAGTATTAAATGTACAGGGCTTGTATTAGCTCACAATAGATTTTCTTTCTTTCTTTCCCTTTCTCTCTCTCTCTCTCTCTCTCTTGTCCCTCAATCTCTCTTTGCTGTCTGCAACTTGCTCCTTTTCTGATTTCAAACACCTGTCCAAATGCTACTGCAGCACCATGCAGAAATGTAGTGAAGTAAATGTACGGTTATGTTTTTGTACGTTTGACTGGAGTAAAAGAAAGCGTATCCTCTCATAAAACCCCTAAAACTCATAAAAAGTGCAGTTTCGTGAAATATGTACCTAAATACAGTAATGAAGAAAATGTACTCAATTAACTCCCACCTCTGGTTATAAATCGTTCCATTATTAAAAGATCAGTGGGGTTGAATCAAGGCTCCTTAGTGGTTTTTGGTTGTTTCATTTGACTCCTCTACAGAAATCAATTTCCAAACTTCGATGTTGGGAGGAAAAACCTTTTAAAGAACTTTTTCCCTCCTGTAATATTTGTAACCCGACAAATCAAGTCAGGTGTTAAATTACAAAAGTTACTTTTGCACTATGTAGCTGAAATGTATCAAAGCTTCAATTTCTGATAAAATCAGTCGATCAGTATCTTATATTTCTTTTAATTCCAAACATTTTGCAAGCTGGGTGAAGGTTCCCTATGTCACAAACTGCTCATTTAAATATTTGACAAATAGCTGTATTTTTCCAATTCATGCCTCATAAACAATCTCGTACTGGCCATATCTCAGGAACCAGACATGATACAGTAATAAACTTGGTATCAAAGTAGAGATAATTGAACCAGGAATCTGAAAATATGCAGAACCCAAATCATCCAGAACCTGATTTGATATGACGGATCACAAATTTAACTTAATTCAAATTTTCTTGGTGCGCAAAATGCATTAAAAAAAGTTATGTTCCAGATGTCCACAGTTTAGTTTGTAAATGGTCTCAGCATTTGAAACGAGGAATTATGAATGACCTGACAAACACACAAACTGTTTTTGTTGCTGCAGTTTCTGAGCCAGACGCTGTAATTAACCCACGCTTGAGGTTGATCCGTAAATCAGTCGAGTGTTCTAGCACCTTTTGTACTTCCGCTTTCTTCTGTAATGTGTTCCGTATGAAAAACGCGTTCATTTTTGCGGAGAAATAATCGTTAGCCCGGGCTAACGAAAGTGCTTTTCTTTGTCTCTGTGCAATCCTGAGGGAAAATCCTGCAATGCTAAAGAGCAAGTCACGTGAAGGTAAAGCGATTTGCAGGAGGATGTAAAATGGAGTGGGGGGAAAATTGAGAAAAGCAATTTATTTAGCTGATTTAAAGCTTCGCGGTGCATTTAATATTCCCACAATAAATAATTCCCCGAAGTTTGTTGCCATCCCATTGAGCTGGAGATGTAATTCTCTCTCTCTATCTCTCTTCCTCTCTTTCCACAGACCTACCTCATTTCAGCTCATTTTGAGCCAAGCAGCCAATTTAACTCGGAGTTTAATCCTGTAGAGAATGATAGTGCACTTCCACACGGAGGCTCGGATTGACGGCTGCAGAAATCCAACCGAACGTGGCAAGTTGCCGTGATTGGCAGCTCTCTCAGGTGCGTCTGCGTGAGCCTGCATCGGGGCGCCTTTATTTCCGAGATTAGAGCAGCTCTCGGCCATGAAAAACAGTTTAAAAATGTTGGGGGGAGAAAAAAAAAACAACGAAAAAAAAAAACAAAATCAGTTCTTTATTATTTCTGAAATCAGCTTACATATTATCGTCGTTCTTTCTCATTATCTCCATTTGTGCACCGACGTGCTGGCTGGATAAAAAGGGCAGCGAAGCCGCTATTGCAGTTAGCAGATAAAACCAGCACTTATGCTAGGCCTTATTCTTCTGTCTGTCAAAAGTGATGCTAATAATAATCTTACAAAATAAATACAAGCATTTGGACAGTGACACCATTTCCATATTTGTGCCTCTCGACACCACCATAATGGATTTCAAATGAAGTAATCAAGATGTGCTTGAAGTGTAGCCGTTTTAATTTCAGGGGTTTAACAAGAACGCTGCACTGAATGTCAGACACGTTTTACAAAGTTTCACAGACTTTAAAGTAATTTAAACCAACATAATCATAACGATTAGTATGATTTTTAATACTTAAATGCAAATCCTTCGTAGTCTAGCGACTCTGCCTGAGCTTCCTCCTCCAGTTGCTTCGCCATCGCTGTACCACAGACGCTGCTCGCTGTTCATTTTTCAGCCTCCGGTTTTGATTAGTCTTCAGTAAGTCAAAAGCCGCTCAGTCGGGTTGAGGTCACATGACTGACTCTGCCCTTTAAGAACCTTTTATTGAATTGCAATCGCTTTTGCAGTGTGTTTGGGCTCGTTATCTGTCTGTACCGTCAAGCGCCATCGGTCCGATCAGTTTTGTAGCGTTTGGCTGAATCTGAGAAAATAGCGCGTTGTACACTTTGTCCTTAATTTATCCTGGTACTTCTATCAGGGGCCCCATCATCAATAAGCACCAGTGAGTCAGTTCCATAAGCAGCCTTACACAGCCATGCCATAACACTGCCTCTACCATGGTGATGATGATGATGATGATGATGATGTGGTATGCTTTGAGACATGAGCCCTTTCTTTCCTTTTCCATATTCTCCTCTTTCATTTATTCCAGCACAAATTCATCTTCTATCAGATCTACGCAGTTTTTTTTTAATAAGAAACTCTTTTATTTAACTTGACTAGATGATGTTTTTCTTCACCAAGGACAGAATTCTGGGTTCATCAACTTTTGTTATCTTCTTCATTCTTCCAGGTCTTTTCATGTTACAGAGCATTCTTTCTTTTTAGTTCATTTGTTCTCCCAAAGTTTCTGTTCATTCTTGTCACGGTTTCTCTTTCGGCGTGTGTGTGTTTGAGGCATGACCGCGGAGGCGAGCTGACGGTTCAATAAAGACTTCTTTATTAACATAAAAATAACACAAGCCAAAAAAACATTATAATCACAACAAAAGCTAGACGCCTGACTGAGTTTCAGTCAGGCTATTTATACACCAACTAAACTTAAACGTCATCATTATCTTCCCTCGGTTCAGGTGAACTCCTACGTCACCTGACCGAGGTGCAAACTGGGAACTGAAGTTTTAACTAAAGACTAACTACCAACACAGCACAAAACAAACGAAATGGGCGTTTAGCGCCCTCTAGGGGTTAACCCTTACAATTCTCTCTCTCTCTCTCACCCTGATGATGGCCACCTGCATTGAAAACATCTTTGGATTATGTGTTGAGAATTCCAGTGAACAACCACAAAATGCGATTTCACACTTGGGATCAACGTAAAATAAAGATCTTTTACATCCTTTATTTGTCATAAAATCCTGCATATAAGAGACATCCACAACTGACCATCACTGCAGCGTCATGTTCAATTACTTTCAAGTCTGTAAAAAGTGAGGGATTGTGTGAAATCCAGCTGTAATGTGGTTTTTTTTGCTGTTTAATGGATACTAAAAATGAATTACACAAACAATTCGACTGTTCCTCCATCAGGTTTCCGATTGTTTTGAATAACTACACTGTTCTCCTTTCCGTTCCTCTATTCTAAGATTTTTTTTTTCTCATCCCATCTTACTTTTCTCAATAATATATATTTTTTTCAAAGTCTGTTTTCAGAAGGCTGTACCGAATATGAAGATAAAACCTCGCCGTGCTCTCGCATCCTCCTCATCAGCACGACATAACTGACGTAAATCTTCATAATTGGTTTTGCATGTAGACACCTGGTTTGATTTAGCTCGACAATCCCCGAGCTCGGATTCTCTACAGTCACATATGGATGCAACATTAGCTCTGAATGTGTACGTTAAATCAGACCAGCGTCCGGCGGGAGGACGACCTGCGTATGCTGAGCGGTGAAATATGCTAACGTTCCTGAACAACCTTGCGAGTGTGATAACAATGACTCACACACGCTTCAAAAGGTAAGATGTTTTGTCATGGTAGATGTCTTTTTCTCTGACTGTTTAACCTTCATCTCTCTCTCTCTCGCTGTCTTTTTCTTGCTGTCTCCGTCTCTGTTTGTGCACAACGGTTGCCCCAATGTTGGCTAAATTCGATCACCAAAATGACTGATCATCTGAACAGATACTATCTGCATTAATTTCAATTTTTTTCATTGCATAAACAAAAGCATCTTGATAAGTCTTGATAACTTGTCCTCTTTCCCGAACTCTCCAGCAAAGCAATGCACGTATAAAAACACATGCACGTATCAACTGACTGTTTGAACCCATTCGCCCCCCCCCCCCCTTTTTTTGTTTTGTTTTTTTGCTCACACGTAGAGGAGTGATTTCAATTCAGTCCTGGATCTCTAAGAATCCCTTCAGCTGTTTTCTGTGGCTCAAAACTCTGAAGAGCAGGAAGTTAAAAAAAAAAAAAAAAGATGAAAAGAAAACGAAATAAAAAGAGGAGCAAGGACTGGCGGATAAACAGAGCGCTCACCTGAAAGATCCACTGTTTTATTTATGAAAGCCCTGCCTGCCGTGATGGAGACAAATTACCTTTTAACAATGTGAAATGGAATTTTTGTTTACATGCCTTCGGTTCCCCCTTCGCGACATTAAATGAGATTTCTCCAAGCCCCCATTTATATTCGCCGGCATTATCGCTCCAATCTCTCAAAAGCCGATCGCTCTTTAAGGGAGGAAGGGGGAACGGAGAAGGGACGCTCATAAACCCAACCATTAGAGATGCTCGCACTTATTTAAAGGAACCCTTTAGATCTTATCATGGCTTTAAGATTATTGTGAGTTTTTTTATTTATTTATTTATTTTTTTTTATGTTTTGGAGCAGAGCTTAAGTGGTGAGATTTCTAACACGAGGTTAAGGAAGAGAACGGGGGAGTGCTTGGATGATGAGACATATTAATGTGAAGAATAGTGTTAGTTATGATGTAGCTTGAATTCATTTTGAACATCATGAATAAATCATTCAGAAATACTAAGATTTAATGTTTTTAACTTTGGTATTGTAGTCAGGGGTTAAAGGCAGATATATAACAGATAAAATTTCTGGCGCAAGTTTCCTGGAGTCATTTGACATTTTGCCTTCGCTTTGCATGAAATCAATACCATTCTTATGTAAACAATGGTGGGGGGGAGGTGTGGGGCGGGGGGTCTATAGCACCATGTGATTCAGTCTGAAACACGTGATTCGGTGTTTTAGACACAGTTTGTCTGAAAACAAACTGAGAGACGTTAATACCCAGAGAATTGAAGCCATTATTTGCTTTGCTGCTTTTTTAATAAACATATACATAAGGCTCAGGATTGTGCTGTATAGAGTAACATATCCTTTTATTTCCAGAACAACCTAATGTTGCAAAACGATGAACTGAATTTTAGTTCATTTTAAACGACTATACAAACATGACTGAGCAAAAAATGTAAAAATGTAATGTTTTTATGATTGTTTTCAGTTGTTTCTATGAATAACATATCATAATAATAAACTCATTTTGAGAGTTCGACTCTTCAATATTTTTGTGACGTCATTCCCATATTCGGGTAGTGACATACATTTATGTGTAATAAAAGTAATAATAGTTTTGGTTCTACCTGAATGTATTCAAAAACCCCAATACACAGTTTGAAGTCTGAAGCCTCCCCATTAACACACACCAGCAAGGCTTCCATATAAGCAATAGATCAATAGATTTTATTGATCTATGCTGTGTTGCTGGCACGGATCTCTGCTGCTTTGGTTTTGAGGTTTTAATGGTTAACAACTAGTCCTAGTCTCAACAACAAACAAACCAAAAACATCTGTAGCATGGATCTTCTAGCAAGCACCTGAACACCAGGTCATAGACATTTTAAAAATTGTATAAAATTATTATTTTGAGATGCAGTTCTTAACAACAATTGCAGTGACAGCAGAAAGGCTAAGAGTTAGCATCTTATAGCTCATCAACGTGTTGGTAACAGTACAGTCTTGTTGGTGGTGGTCTTTTGGCAGCTCCCCGCAAGTGGTCCCACAGCAGATCCTATCCACACACAATCTTTGCATAGGTTTTACACTGGACGCCCTTCCTGATGCAACCCTCCTATTTTATCTGGGTTGGGGACCGGCACTGAATGCTGGGAATCGAACTCGGGCCTTCTGCATGGCAGGCGAGAAACCTACCACTGAGCCACCAGTGCCCTCTGTAGTGGTTAGATCAGGCTTCCTATCTTTTTTCCAAAAATCCATAAGAATTCCGTCTCGTCTACAATTGGTTAGATGCTTTGCTACTTGTAAAATGTGAACCAATCAGAGTTCCTTCCTCAGCGAGGGATGAAAGTGAAGACAGAAGAGAGAGAGAGGTGTTTGTTCTTACAGAGTTTACTGATCATAAATGTCACATCACCTGATGTTACCCCCACGTGGGGCGAACCTGTGCAGAAAGGAAATAGTTATTCCAACAAGAGCGAAGCGATCAGTTCAAGTGTTTACATGGTTAATATTTATCCATGTAAACATGGGTTATCAAATGTTTACACCCCCTTGTTAGTCTGATCGGGCCGGATCAGGTCGGAGTGCTCCGACTGAGGTGTTTACGTGATGCAGTTTTATTCTGATTGCGATGTTGTTCCCATTATTACTGGAATATTAGGGTTGTTATAAATGCAGATAAAATTATGCATCAACTATTAAATCAGTTATTAATGATTATAACGTTTAGGAGGGTTAGGAATTGACATTAACCTACAGTACCAACTTGACTTGCCCTGACTTGACCGGACTTGACCTGACCTGACCCGGAGGCATGAGCACCCTAAGCGAGTGGCCATAGGTCTTCCAATGGACTCCAAACATTTTCCCACAGCCCTGTAAATCCCACGTCCATGCCATTATTTGGTGCTCTCCGCCATATTTGCTACGTTAAAATGATGGATGCTGGGTTGTAAAACTTCAAGGTTTTCTGTCCCCTCCACTTGTCCTGATTTGCACTTTCACCATCTGCTGTGGGTAAAAAGAAATCTGAAGTTCTGACGGGTTTTATGACTCATTTTGTCGAAACAACCTTGGATGTTTTGCTTTTGTCAGGAACGCGCAATAACAGGAACAACTCCAGGAATCTGAATGAGGAAGGATTATGAATCACAGAAAGTTCACACTCCTTTATAGATTACATGACTGAATTGTTTTTTCTCCTGGCTGGGTGTGTGGTCAAGTGTTAAGCCTTGATCAACTGAAGCAGTGCTAATGTGCAGAATGAGGAAACATGGCCGGATTTCAGAGTCTAGTCAGTCTAGGACGTCTAGTCAAGCCCCCCTTGACCACCTTCACCAGACAAACTTTGCATCATTGGTCTCTAAAAAAGGCAAATTACAATATTCAAGATCCAAAATTGGAAAAATACTATGAATTTTAACATTGCTTGTCAAAATGTAATGAATTAACAGCAAATAATTGAATGCAGGACATGGTGGTGTAGTGGTTAGCACTGTGGAGGGAGGGAGGGATTAATGAGGGGAGTAATGGCGCGATGGAGGGAGTGAGTGAGTGAGTGAGTGAGTGAGGGAGTGATGAAGGGAGGGATTGAGTGATGGCATGAGGGAGAGCAGGAGGAAGTGAGGGAATGTGGAAGCGGGTGATGGAGGGAGGGAGGGAGTGATGGAGAGAGGACGTGAGTTAATGAGTGAGGGAGGGATGGAGTGAAGGGGAGGAAGTAATTGAAGGTGACCCTCTATCAGGGTCCATATTCTTTCAAAATTACATTCATATCAATTTCACAGATACAAGAACATTTCTCCTTTTTATTATCTGTTTTATTTTTCTGTCTATGCTACAAATGAATAAATGTATAAAATATTACAATTAATAAATGAATAATAATAAAAGCTGAATAATAAACAATAAACATAATGAATAATTCATGGTGTTATGCATGATACATGGACATATACTATGAATAAGTTCACACACACACACACACACACACACACACACACACACACACACACACACACACACACATTAAACTCCTGATCTTTTCCATTATCATCATAAGATTAAGATCTGAACTCGTTGCGCTTTATTCGCCAGCGTGAAACTGCGACCTCAGTCTGTGAAGTCTGGCTGTAAAACACAACGACGTCGTACCTGCTGCTTTATCTGCTCTGAACTTTATTATTTATTTATTAAATAAAAAGACATCTTGGGTGTGTTTATGAGGGAAATGTGCAGGAATATATGCCCCGGCAAGATAAGAGCGAGTTATTCTGATCCTGCAATCAAAGTGTATCACAAACCCATGTGTGTGTGTGTGAGTGAGTGACCTGTTCTTTTACCCTGGCATGCCCCCTCTTCATGACTGATTAGGCTCTTGCCGCTTTGTGCTCTCTCATTTTGACCTTCTCGTCTTTCTCTCCTCCTGTTGCTCATCCCGCTGCGCTCCCACCGCTAATACACTTCATGCTAATGTCTCGGAGGAGGCGCTACAACATCTCTACACCTGTCTGTGAACTACAGCAGGACTAGATAAAAGAATAAATAAATATCTATTATAATAAAATTACGTCCTGATACTTTTCTCTGAAGTACACGATAACAATACAGATGTACAGGCGTAGCAATTCAGAAGTCTTCTTTATGAATAAAATTTAAAGTTAAATAAATAATTTAGGAATAAAAACTATTTTAATTTCTAAAAACTGAAATAAAATGGAAAATTAAGTGCAAAACTTTACAGGATTTTTAGGATGTTTACAATAACTACATAAAAAACAAGTATAAATGTGTTAATTTTAATGTTTTTAAATTAACATTTTAATAAATGTTATGTATTATAAGAAGGAAAGAAAGACAGTTTAACGGTTAAGTATATAATTTCGCTTCATTTATTATTATTATTATTATTATTATTATTATTATTATTATTTACACCTGCAAACATAAATTTGGTTAAATTGAAAAAAATTTCAGTTTATTTATTTATTTATTTTTTTACAATTGTTTAATTGTTAATTGATAAACTTTGACACTTCTTTGACAGTTGTTTATATAAAAAAAAGAGAAAAAACTACTGTTTTTGAATTTAAATGACAAATTCTTTGTAATTTTTATTCATATTAAATAAATAAATAATTCAACATAAAAAAATGGAAATAATAAATTATTTGACACTTTCATTTGTACAAAATAAACAAATAAATAAATAAATTAGTAAATATGTAAATATGTAAAAATAAATGTTGGAAAAAATACAAATCTTTTTTATTTTAAACTTTTATTTATAAGAAAAAACATAAATAATAATTGTAAAATAAATTTTTTATGTTAAACAAGCAAACAAACAAACAAACAAACACAAATAAATAATATTCAAAAAGAGGGAAAAAAATTTGCCGTCTAATAAAAATGCCTGGCTATAACCCGTGCTTGCGCCACGTGCCGTCGTTACACCTCCACTGTGGAGGGAATTGAAAACAGGGAGCCTTGAATCAATAAGCTTTAAGCTGTAATGTATTTCCTGAACTCCTCCCCGACTCTGAGACATTAAGCATTCGTCTGTCTCTGTGATTTTCATCACTGACAGAGACATTGTTTTGCTTTCCTTCTCTTTTCACCCCCTCATCCAGCTTCCTGCTCCTGCTCCTTTTCCCATAAGCCAGGATAATCCCTCTCTCTGCTAGCATAAAAGCCCTACGAACCCCGCACCACTCGTTTATCATCCTGACCTGAGACATGAGAGGAAAATGGGACAATTAGCAGCACACACACGTCTCTCCTGCTCTTTGTGGCCTTTATGCTGCTAGCTTCTTTCATAGCTAGCACACTTGAGCATTCAGAGAGTGAAGTATTTATAGCAAGAGTCCCAATTTCTCCCTTTAATCCTTTTTTTCTTGTACTGAAGTGTACAGTACGAATCCGCTCCGCTCTCTCTGTGGAGTTTAGAGATGGTAAAACGATACTCTCCTAGATTAAGGGAAGCATTGTCTATTTAAAAGAGAGAGGTATGGGGAAGGGGATGGAAGTGTGATAGCTGTACGGCAGAGGTGTAACACCTGCAGTGGGCGTGGCCTAAACCCGAACATCAGCATGGTCAGTGGGAATTCTGATGGGATTCCAGTGCGGACCAAGTCCTGATCCGTTGTTTCTATCAGTTCATCCATTTTTTTCTCAACTTTTTATCCATCCCTCCCATCATTCCATCCATGTATTTTCCTCAATGCTTCATCCTTCTCATCACATCATTCTTCACTCTTTCCTCCTTCTTATTGCTTTAACCTTCATTTTAATTCCATCCATTCTTATTGCTCCAACCATCATTTCCATCACCTATGTCTTTCCAATAATTTTATACCTCTCTAATGTTCCTTCCCATCGCTTTATCCATCTTCTTCATCACCCTATGTTCCCTCCTTCTCATCATTCCATCCATCATTCTAATTGATTCATCCATCCCTTCCATCACTCTATCTTTAACCTTCATTTCATCCATTCTTTTCATCAGTTTATTTTTCCCATCACTCCATTTACCTTTTCCACCGTTATCATTCCATCCATTTCCATTCTTTCCCATTACTTCATTTTCTTCTTTCTGTCACACTTTTCTCTAATGCTTCACCCTTTACATCACACCATCTGTCCTTTCCTTCCCTTCCTTTTCTGTCCTTTCCTTTCCTTCTATCCTCCTTTTTATTGCTTTAACCATCATCATTCTCATTGCTCCAACCAATAATTTTATACTTTCATAAAATGCCTTCCTTCCCATGGCTCATCCATCTTTTTCATCACTCCATCATTCTAATTGCTCCATCCACTTTTTACATTACTCCATTTTTCCCATCATTTCATCCATTCTTTTCATAACTTTTTTCCATTCACCTTTTCGATCGCTTTAACCATCATTATTATCATTCCATCCATCCCCTTTCCCCCATCCAACCTTTCTAACACTCCCTATGGCTTTACAATAATGTTATACTTTATTAAAACTTTCAGGAAACAGATTTTGCATCACTTAATCCATGCTTTACATTACTCTATTCTTTCTCATCACTTTATTTATTCTTCCAATCACACTTTTTCCCACTGCTTCATCCTTCCCATCACACCATCTATTTATATCCTTCCATTTATCATTCCATCCACTTCCATTGCTCCAACCATGCTTTCCATCACTCAGTGTCTTACCAGTATTGTATATTTTCCTAACATGCCGTCCTTCCCATTGCCTTGTCCATCTGTTTCATCCCTATATTCTTTCCCAATGTTCCTTCCCATCACTTTATCCTCATTTTTCATTACGTTAACCATCATACTTACCGTTCCATCCATCCATCCATCCATCCATCCATCCATCCATCCATCCATCCATCCATCCATCCATCCATCCATCCATCCATCCAATTGCTCCATCCACCCTTTCCATCACTCCCTATTTACCATCATTCCATCCATTTTTTTTATCCATATCAGTACATTCTTTCCCATCACTCCATTCGCCTTTTCCATCATTCTTATCATTCCACCCATTCCCATTAATTCTATACTTTCCTAATATGTTCTCTTTCCCATCACTTCATTCGTGCTTTTCATCACTCTTTTCCCCAATGCTCCATCCTTTTCAACACAATCCATCCTTCCCATCATTCCATCCATTCTTTTTCATCATTTCTTTCTTTCCCATCACCCTGGTCACCTTTTACATCATTTCAACCATCGTTCTTATCATTCCATTCCCATCAATCTTTTTCATCACCCCTTCTATCTTTCCAATACTTTCATACTTTCCTAACAGGCTTTCCTTCCCATTGCTTCATCCATCCTTTTTTCACTCTATTCTTTCCCTGTGCTTCATCCTTCCCATCAGTCCATCCATCCTTCCCATCACTCCGTACAATATTCCAATCAATTTATACTTTCTTAATGTTCCTTCCTTCCCATCACTCCATCCTCCTTTTTCATTGCTTTAACCATCATTCCTGTCATTCCATCCATCCTTTCCATCACTCCATTCACCATTTCCATCACTATGTCCATCTTTTACTGTAGTCTTTCCTATGTTTCATCCTTTCCAGCTTGTGATCCCGGTCATTTGCATGTAGCAGCAAACTGTGCTGGATCAAAGTGGGCTTGTTTTAGCTAATTGCCCTTAAAGGTGCATTAGACGAAAGGGTTTGAGGTACTGATAGATCAGAAACAACACACACACACACACACACACACACACACACACACACACACACACACACACACACACACACACACACACA
>JAQMYI010000013.1:18109898-18122774 GCA_030014275.1 Clariallabes melas | reverse complement strand
AAACTCCCTGAGCTGGCAATAGAAAGAAACCTTGAGAGGAACCAGACTCAACAGGGAACCCATCCTGATTTGGGTGATAATGCTAAGCAGAGATTGATCTGCATCATAATTTGTGTTAGGAGGCTGGAAGTTCAGTATAACAGGAGATGTGTTTAAGTTCATATGGAGTCAAGTTTGTTATTGGAGGCTCATGGAGACTATAACATTCCTGAACTATCGAGCGATTGCAGTCACGAGTCCTCCGCGAACAGCTGTCTGCATCACCTGAGGCCAGGCCCGTAGGTATGTACAGTATAGTATGTACTCATTTGATAATTAAATGACTTCTACTGTACAAAACCATTCTTCTTCAAAAGCATGGAAAGGATCCTCTTGTTGGAAACCATTTCTGAAACTGTGAAGGTGCGTCAAATAAACCTTAATAGTCCTAAATAACTGTCAGATATTCAAAGGATAATTGACAATACAATTTAGAATCCTTACAAAAACAAAGAACACTTGAGGAACTCTTCTTTCAAGTTTACATCGAGGAAATCACTTTGTTGTAGGGTTTTACATAGAAACTTCAACCTTAAAGTTTCTCAAGAGAACCATCTAGAAAACATATGGCTCTTCAAAGAAATCTAGACAAAAATGTAACATTTAACACCCTTTTTAGTTTCCTTCAATGTGCATGCATTGGCACAAGGCTGGCAAGCGATGGCAGTGGCAGAGTGATAAAGTAGATCCATACCAAGGCTTCTTAGTGGCATGTTGACTGTAGTGGCCAGGCGGCCAAGCCCAGTCCCCTGGTAACAGTGTCAGACGTGGGGTAGAAGCGACAACCATAAAATAAATAAATAAATAACCCTTCAATAGTTCTATATTTCCCTGCGATGCATTGGCACCCTGTACCCCGCCTCATGCCCTAAGTCTCCTAGGATAGTCTCCAGGTCCCTGAATACAGGGTTAAGCAGTAATGACGATAAGTGAGTGAGTGAGTAGTTCTTTATTTTTACATAAATAATGTAGACTAGAGATACTGTTGGACATAACAATAATATAAAGTTTATTTACAGTACCACCCTTTTGTGTTCGCCATAACTATTTAAAGCACCTTTAACTAATCTAAAGGTGTTGGGTCCCATATATAACCTTGAAGGTTCTCTAATGGGGTGGTAATGGTTTGCATCATAGTGTCGCAAATCTAGAGCGGAGGGTTTGATTCAAACCTTTGGGTCTGAGTATGTGGAGGTGGTATTTCTCCGTGTTTTGGAGATACTCTGGTGTAGTTGCACACTTCAAAGACATGCAGATTAGGATACCTGGCATTTCCAAATTGCAGTGGGTGTGTGCGCTTGTACCCTTTGATTGATTGACACTCTGAGTCCCCTGGGATAGGCTCCAGGCTCCCTGTCACCAAGTGCAGGATAAGTGGTATAGTGAATGAGTGAAAGAAAGTTTAATGTTCTCCAAAGGGAAAGCCAAATACATCTTTAATCTAGTCTTTATTGTTGCACTTTGTCACTTTTATCAGAAAGAATGATAAGGACATTTAACTTTTCCATTTTATTCCTAATGACTTAGAAAAGGAGCACTTTGTTCTAGGGTTCTATATGAAAGAACATATTTATCATAATGAATCCAACCATGACTTTGCATGTATTCCGAGAAATGCCAAAGGTAAAGCCATGCATTACACTAATTACACATTCAGATTCTTCACAATGGTTCTTATACGAAGTTACAAAAGTATCAAACATCAAAGTTTCCTGATTTTCACCTGTTTTCCGAGAAAGATCCAGTACTGGATAATTGCCTCCATTTTCCACAGTGTGCAGACTGATGTTCGAGGTCACATGACATCGGTTCCTCCTGGTGTTCTTTACACATTTTTTTTTTCTTCCCAGAGGATTCTGGAGATGGTTGGATACAGCTCTCTGACCATCGCAAATTGGTTAAGATCAGCTTTTTACCCTACATACCTTTCCAAATATTTCCTGGAGTGTTTTAAGGTGCATTTGGGGTCATGAAGCTAAAAAAAAAAAAAACAGGTTTAAAAGGAAAGGAAAAGTTAAGAGGTCAAAACACATTTACGTAGGAGTTGTATATAATAGCGTCCAAGGATGCATTAGAAATAAAATCCTGTCCACACACACACACACACACACACACACATTTTGAGCTGAGCTATAAAGCAGAGAAAATTTTTTTTTTCCCATTTTGATATTAGCATAAATATTTATTTACAGCTCTAGTTTCAGAACATGAAAAATATCTCTAAGCTCTGATTTAAAGACATTTTTGACTTGTAATTATGTAATTATTAGCGACACACGCTTGACCCTGTGTTCCAACACTGCTCAACCCATGTCATAGATGTATTGTCTCTCAATTACTGCTAATTGCCATGACAGCTGCGGCTATTAATGTGCTAATTCTTTGCTATTTGTGCTCTAATTAGCATATGTTTTCTAATTAGCATATTATTACCATTATTTCATGACTGATGCTGATTGGATGATGGGTGTGTGTTATGTTCAAATATTTACACAATGATCTGAAATCTCAAAATGTTGATGCTGTTGATACTACAGTACGTCACTATGAAAAAAAATTACAGGGCAGATCATGCTAGAGTTCTTTGGTTGTCTGAGAAATCAGATTAGAATCTTAGAGGTATCATACAGTATCTTACTATTTCTTTAACAAGTTAACACAGGTCTCAGAGTTCCCTCAAAATGTTGTTAACACTTCACAGCTGAAATTTCCCGTAGGTTACACACTTTTTTTTTACATCGGACTCCCTCTGATTCACTCCTTGTCCGAAATGTGCTGAGTCAGTGTTTATGCAAATGAGCTACTTTTGCGCTACGCCATGATTCTGCCAACATTTGTGTTTCTGTGGTTTCCCTGAAAGCCAAGTAAAAAGAAACAAAATCAAAATGAAGCTAGGTTAGCTGTTAAATGCTAACTTAACCTTTTCAGCTCACCCCATGGGATTCAGCTCTATATACACTGAATGAATCATGTTTCAACTTTTATATTAATAATCAGGTTAAAATTGAGGAGGTCATAACATAATAGACACTTACAATATATCCATGCAAAAGAAGCTAGGTTAGCTGTTTGCGGTTAGCTGCTAAAGGATAAACTATGATGGTTTAGGTCTTAAAAACAAACAATTCATTAAATTTAGCTCTAGGTTAACACTGCTGGCCTGGATACAGGTAACATTTATTTCTGCATCTACTTTAATTTGCAGTTATGGGTACAACCTTGGCAAAAAATAAATACTTAAAAAACTTATGGTACATCATTAGTACGAATTTAATTCATTCCAGAGGCGAGTTCATAAGGGAAATTTCGTATTGCGAAACACATTTTGCCATAGGAAATCATGTAAATGCAGATAATCCGTTCCAGCCACCCAAAAATATTAGCAATATTACCAATTTCCAACACTATAATCATATACTGTAATACAGAAAATGCTTGCACAAAATGCAAAAACACAGAAAAAAATATGTAAACTCGCTTTGTTTGGTTTTCCACTGATGCAAACAAGCTTTGAACGGCTCCTGGCCATACACACAACTTAGCCAGAATTCAGTTCGGCTCGGTTTCTTTGCTCGTTTGCCAAATGTGCTTTATATGTTGAGGCAAATTACTTGGAACATTTCTGTTCTTAAGGTGAAAATTCACGAGGTGGGGCGTTCGTATGCCGAGGTTCCGCTCTAATGCTTTGCCTATTTCTCAATACATGCTGTCATTTGTATAGTAAGTAGCATCACTTATAAATAGAACTTCTCTGTTTCTGTGTGCATAGATACACTCTACACAATAAGAGTTATTTTGCAATGATATCCTCAGTGTTATTCAATAAAGTGAAATAAAAAGGCAAAACTCAGTCTTGCGTCCATGAGAAAATCTCTAGGTAGAGGGGTTTTGTATGGACCAGCTGTTAGCAGCTCACTCATCCCGCCTTTGTTTATTCTCCCTGCCCTACTCGTCTGCCCTACATTCTCTCGGATATAGAGACCCGTGTAAAAAGTTCCTGCTGGCTGTAGTGAACGTCCAGCCTTGTTTACTTCTCTAGCGAGATATCAATCAATATTAATAACAAGGGAAATCCACGGGAAAGCAGAGCTGTGTTCAGACGCACCATCATATTTTCCTCCACAGCTTCAGCAGAAAACCGTCTGTCAGCTGTCACGTCTGTCCACAGTGATGAAAATGCTTCACTTCCCTCGTACGACTTTTTAAAAACTGTACCACAATCAAAGATTTCATGAATATTCATAGTGGCAACTCAGTGCTTCATCAGAAACACAAAATGAGAACGAATCATAGATATTCTGTATAACACTCTACATTATATACGAACATCTGAGCTAGAGTTGAGTTTGCACTGCGCTGTGTTATAATGATGCCAGGCAAGTTATCTAATGCTGCTATGAAATTGCCTTATAAAGTTTCTCTCAGAGTCTCTGCTACTTTCTGACTATTCCTCAAAATGAATATTTACTTATTACTCACTAAACAAGCAGTGAAATAACTTTAAAAAAGCAAAACGTACAGCTTCAGGATATCTACTCCAACATTTGCACTGTTTTATAACATAAAATAAATCCACTTTGTTCGGATTTCCTTGGAGGATGAGAGTAAAAACAGACTTGTGTCATTTTTTACAGCCAGAAAAACTGTGCATCTAAAGTAACTTGCCTTTAGCACTATCTTGTTATTCCTGAACGGAAAAAATATATATAATAATAATAAAATTGCACCCAATGAATGTCACAGGCGGGGCCATGCAAATTTCTTCTGATTATTTTTCCATGTAAAATTGTAATACGGTGGGGAGGGGGCATGTGGGTGTCTGGAGAGCAGTCTGCATGTCTGAAATTACTAAAAAGTGTTTTTGTGTATCAGGTTATATGCAAATGGACCAGCATGTACAGTGCCAAGAACTTATTTCTAGTAATTCCTCTAGGATAGTACATTTTGAAAAGAATGAACCACTAAAGAAAACTTTTAAGCCAGAACAGTTTGTAACACACCATTACACCATGTACACTCTTAATAAAGGGTTCTGGTGTCCTTGAAGGGTTCATTGGATAGTTAGATGTAATGGACACAGCGACATGGTGGATTCGGGCAGATCCACAGCTAGTTCTCTAGGAGACACCGTAGAGGCACCGTAGAGGAGATTCGCGACACCTAGACTTTGGACTTGCAGAGCGGACAGCAGTTACACACCAGACATGAGAGCAGATCTATATTGCTACAGTATAAGAGAAAAAGAAGTGTTCAAAAAAAGAGAGAAAAGCCAAGAAAAAAAAGAAAAGGAAAAAAAAAAAAGGAAAAAAGAAGTGTTGAAATCAAAAGAGAAAAGACACAACAAAGAAAAGAAAAAAAAAGAAAAGAAACAATAAAAAAGAGAAAAATCAAAAGAAAATTAAAGAAATGTGAAAAGCCAAAAAGAGAAGCATTGAAAAGAAACATATAAAGGTCAAAAGAAATGAAAGGTAAACAATAAAGAAGTATTGAAATCACAACAGCAAAGACAAAAAAGAAAAGAAAAGGAGAAAAGCCAAAAAGAGAAAACTGTTGGAAAAAAAAGAAAAGTCAAGAATAAAGAAGTGTTGAAATCAAAAGAGAAAATACAAAGAAAACAGAAAAGAAGTGAAAATATAAAGACAAATGAAAGAAAAGAAAAAATAAGTGTTGCAATTAAAATAGAAAAAATAAAAAGGTTGTTGAAAGTTTTTCTTGTTAAAAAGAACTTGTAAGTATGTTTATTACTAAGGAAAGAAATGATATTTGAAGCTGGATTTTATAAATTTCATCTGTGTTTTTTTCCCATATCATTGTTACCATGGTTTTTATCAGTCTTAGCAGTGATGTGATTTATACCCTGTAGCGATTGTTCCTGAGATATACAGCTGTGTGTGATGTACGTGGGTTAACACGCTAACTGCAGGTGAGTTTAACCTCACAGGTCTCCTGTGACCCCACGACACCAACACAAAGCCATTTTCTTGATGTTTATCCGTCACCCAGGCTTGATCCATACTCGGCGCAGTAAACACACGGTACTTTCAGAAACCAAGCAAGTTAGTAACGAGGCTCTGAACGCCAGCTCTGTTTAGTCTATATCAGGATGGAGCTCGGGGAGAAGCGATGCCGTGGGAGGAAAAATGAGAAGCGACGTAAACAAAAGCAGCTTCTGGTTAATGCCACGTTCCTTAACACTGAGCTGAACTGGCAGAGTGCAGCGTGAAGAGGATTTAAATGCTGATGGGAACGGGTTAGGAAAGAGACACTGCTTAAAGTTTGTTGGAAGTTTACCCTTTAACAAACAGCAAGAAAAACAAGCAAGCATAAGGAAAAGAAACTACATAGTGAATGCATGATGCGTTCATTATTTATTTATTTATTATATTTACCTTCTTTTTTCCTCATTATATTTCTTTCATGCTCCGGCCTCACTTTACATTTTTCCACCTTTTTTTTTTTTTTTCGAGAAACTATATATTATGTTATAAAGATAAATATTTTTAAAAATAAATTATACAAAGAATATTTTTTCCCCATTTCTCTCCTTATTTATTTCTCTCACTTACAACAAACAACTTTACACAAGAAATACGAAGAATATTCTTAAAAGTGACGAGTGATACTGTTATTGTCTTGGCCTTGCAAGTCTATCCATAAAAAAATACTCCTGTATGTACTTTTAGTATGCTAATTAGGCCCAACCTCCCTTCCATGGCACTGAGATCTCCATTATAATTTTCTCCAAAACAACCATCATGGCGGACTCAGAGCTGACTTGCGGGGAAAAAAAAAAGAAGATGCAAGTTTTTTAGGGAATTTACAAAGAAAAAACTTCACTTGTTTGGGTTCCTGACATCTCATTTGTTTTGACACCTTGTCACATGACAGTTTCATTTGCATACTTATTAATATTCAGCCTTGTTCAGCCTTGTGTGTGTTCATTTATTTCAATGTTTTATAGAACACATCGTATTTGCTATGGTGACTTTATTTGATTGTTTTCTCTTCATTTTAACATACATTCTCACACACATGATATAAATTCTGAGAACTATGTCTGGTCTGAGTCAATGTTTAATCATTTTGTAAGCTTTATTTTTATGGACATTATACAGGGGCGTGTTTACCATGGTGTAGCATCTCACCTCCTTCTCACAAAAACAGTTTGAAGATGTCTGGGCATTGAGGTTATGAGTTTCTAGAGTTTTGGTGTTGGAACTTGTTCCCATTTTTGCCTGATTTTAGGTTTCCAGCTGCTGAAGGGTTCATGTTTTTGACACATTTGTCCATTTAACGATGTGCCGACTGTTCTCTATAGGTGAAAGATCTGGACTGCAGGCATGCACCTGGACTCTTCTACTATGAAGCCATGCTGTTGTAATAGCTGCAGTAGCTGGTTTTGCATTGTCCTGATGAAATACACAAGGTCTTACCTGGAGAAGATGTTGCTTTCTAACCTTTGTATACCTTTCAGCATTCATAGTGCCTTCCAAAACACACACGCTGCCTCTTACCAAATGCTCTTATGCACCCCCATACCATCAGAGATGCTGGCTTTTAAACTGAACCCTGATAACATGCTGGAAGGTCTCCCTCCTCTTTAGCCTGGAGGACACTGCGTCCGTGATTTTCAACAAGAATATCAAATTTGGAATCGTCTGACCGTAGATCACTTTTCCACTTTGATGCTGGTCATTTTAAATGAGCCTTAGCCCACAGGACATGACAGCGCTTCTGTATCATGTTCACATATGGCTTCCTTTTTGCATGACAGAGCTTTAGTTGGCATCTGCAGATGGCACAGCAGACTGTGTTTACTGACAGTGGTTTCCGGAAGTATTCCTGGGCCCATTTAATAATGTCAATGAAGCAATCATGCCGATGAGAGATGCAGTATCATCTGAGGGCCTGAAGACCATGGGCATCCAATAAAGGTCTTCAGCCATGTCCCTTTCTCTGAATCTTTTGACGGTGTTTTGCACTGTAGATGATTCACATGGCTATTTGAGGTGAGTCCTACTGTATTTGCAAAGCCTTTGTAATCAATTTGACATTGAGAAACATAGTTTTTAAAGTATTCCACTATCTTTTTATGCACTCTTTCACAGATTGGAGAGCGTCTGCCCATCTTTACATCTGAGAGACTTGCCTCTGTAAGACATCCCTTTTATAGCTAACCTTGTTGCAGACCTGATGCTAGATGTTCTCCCAGCTGAATCTTCATGAAAAATTTCTTGCTTTTTCAGCCCTTTGTTGCCCTCTTCCAACTTTTTTGAGACCTGAAGCAGGCATCAAATTCGAAATAAGCTCATTTACTGGATAAAAGTGTAAAATTTCTCTGTTTAAATATTTAGGTTCTCTCTGGTCTGTTGTGAATAAAATATTGGCTCATGTGATTTTGAAAGTTTTTTAGATTTCATTTTACTCAAAAAAAAAAATAAAATAAAAAAAAACATCCCCACTTTTTTCGTTATTTGGGTTGCATATAAAAGGCAATAGCAGAACAAACAAGCAAATATGAGTAATAAAATAAATAGAAAAATATTTTAAGCTATAATCATTTTTTTAAATATATATTTTTAATTCATTAATTTCTTTTATCAGATTTTCAAAAATGAATCAAAATGATAAGACTGTCCCTGATGAGCAAGCCGAGGACGACGGCGACAGTTGCAAGGAAAAACTCCCTGAGATAGTAATAGGAAGAAACCTTGAGAGGAACCAGACTTATCAGCATCGTTTAGTGACAATATTTTTCTTATCTTTGCAATATTTCTGAGGTGAAAGAATGCTATCATGGTAATATTATCTACATGTGCTTCAAATGAAAGGCTGGAATCTATAATCACACCGAGGTCTTTCACTGTTCCTATGACTAGAACTTCTGTCTTATCAGGACAATAAGCAATTATGTTCCAATATGCAAATTAAGGTTTGTGCATAATGAACTGTGATTGGTCAAAACTCTAAAAGGCACAACGGAAAGTGTTTTCTGCTCTTCAGTCTCTGTCTTGCTTCACACCTGGAATGGCAAGTGTATTATACTGTATGCTCAAGTGTTCCAGGTATATCGAATCAATAAGCTCAGAGCTCTGCCTTTTGTCTCTCTCTCTCTTCTCTCTCTCTCTCTTTTGCTGCTCTCACACATTTTGGTGAAGACACGGAGGACCGGTGCAGTGATCCTGGAATTGATGTTCTGCAATTGATTTCTCTGATGAGTCTCTCGCTGCGTCACTGAGTCTATCTGTTAGCCGTGGGTGATCACAAAGCTGGACAAGATGGCTGCTCAGCAACACACACACAAACCCAAACATGTTTATGAGCTCTATAATGAGGTTCCTCTGCACTCCAAAATCAATGCAAATCTCTCTGTCTTTTACATACAAAAAAAAAAGAAAAAAGAAGCGACATAACAGGAACCCAAGCGTAATTCACAGATCTATCAATAACCCGATGACAGGAGCGGTTTTGTTCGTCTGAGTCCTATGGCATTTAAGACAAGATACAGAAGAAGAAAGAAACTTCACACACGTTCTTTAGAGAGCTGAACAGATTTTTGTAAAGGTTAGCTGCTGCTTTTCCTGCACATTGTTCTTCATCACACTTAACGCCGCCGTCCCATCCGGTTTCCTGACATTTATGTAAGCAAAAATCTCCTTGGTGTGATTTATACATGGCAGGGAAAAAAACACTAAAAAATCAGATGTGCAGGAAGTTTTTGAGGAAGCAGTAAATGTTGAGGCTTAGGATGTTTTGTATATGTTTTATGAAAAATAATGATAATAACTTTTTCTAGATTTTCTAAGAAATGAAAAGAAAATTGATATCCTATTTTCATGGTTTGAAAAAAATCTTAAATAAAAACGTTTTGATATCATTTATTAATTGATGGCTTAAGTGGCGCAACAGTGATGTGCATATAATTTTATTTTCTAGTATATTTATTAGTGCTAGTACGAGTGCTACTGTAGTTCTGATCAGTATCATGGTTATGACACAGCAGGTAAATTGTGACATGTGATATGAACAGCCACTGCGGAAATCATTATGTCAGCTGTAATAATAGCACTGTTAATCATCCAATTACCTATAGCCAAGGTTTGAGGTTTCAATCAATTAGACACACACAATTGGTTGTGCTGTTGCACTAAATATCACTATGGTGCTGAAGACATCACAGGCGTGCTGATATTCAGTACAACAGTACGAACTTGAGTGTGATATTGCTTTTATACACCAATTCTTCATGCATTATTTATTATGAATTGATTATGATTTGTTTCTTCAATTAACCAGTTATTCGCTCTGCCGAAACAATTACTATGCCTCATGGTGGAACTAACTAACCACGACTGGGGGAGCTGGCGACCGACAGTTAGTGTAAATTAGGTGCGGAGAATTAACCAAGGTGGACAGACATGAGAATCTGATGAGATTTACTTTACAGTATATTTCCACTTATTCCGCTTTAGAATACCAGCTCCGTTAACTTCCGGGTTCCGGGGTTGAATCCCAAATAGCGTTAAATAGAAAATTAGTCCACTATGTACTGTAGGGTGTACAATCTCTTGTTCAACACATACCAAGTAGTGCCCTTGATCAGGGGTTAGAGAGGGATTTTGGATTCAGCCTTGTGTTAAAAGCTAGTTAGCGTTGTAGCTCGAGTTAGCCATGAACAGAACAACATGGACGGTTCAGAATGACTTAGAAGCGATTGCTAAGGACATCGCGTGTCGTTCAAAATGACATACATTATCAGATGTGTGTTTTTGCTGAAAGTGCTTCTATGACTGGTTGTGAATGTGGGTTTTGTCAGGCAGCCGCTCTCTCCTCAGTACTGCAGAGCGTACAGACCTACTCTCACCCACGCTGAGACCCACAGTTAGTGTAATACATATGCAATACACAAATATAGTGATAAATATAGTTAAACGTCCCAGTGCTGTTATGCTCTATATCACCACTCATGGACTGCCCCTAGTCAAATGAGATTACTCGGGTGGAACTAACTGTTGTATAATTAATGTTATTCTTTTTAAAGGAAATTGAATAAATAAAGAAAATTCCTCTTCTTATGAATCACTGTTATTTTTTTCCATGTCAAAGACGTTTAATTTATTCCTCCATTACTTAGCTCGCACACTTGCTCTTGTCGTTCACTAAGGAAAACAAATGAGTGCTTTTAAAGGTCCACAGTGTATGAATTGCAAACAGTTTCGTTCATTGATCTTTCCGCTCAGTCAACAGTTGCTTTCGAATCAGCCAGAGATGGCGATTAATTTTGGATTCCAAGTGTGTAACTCGGTGCGACCTCGTCTGCGAGTCTCTCGGGGGAGAAAAAAGAAAAAAGAAAACACGGACAAAGATGGAGATCATACATTTAACTTTAAATTCGTGCATGTTTCCGCGTTAAATGGGAAGCGCTATGCTTTCCTGACCCACGCCACACGAAATTAGACATCAAACGCCTTTGTCACAAAACGAACTGCTGTTTTGCATGGTAATTGAAACGAATCCCAACCGACCAGCAGGAAGCCAATTAACTTTTCTTTCCACTCTGAATGGTTGGCACTGGGGGAGTCATTTACTACCTCTGTCCTGATAAATGAAAGCTCATGTGCATATGATGTCTCTCTCGTTCGCTCTCTCGCTCTCTCTCTCCCTCAACTCAGAGGCATTTTCTTTGATTTATGTTATGCAGTTCACGTTGGAGTGTTTTCATTTGCATTCTTGTCCTTCCAGAACTAGCTCTTTAAATGAAACATCGCTAATTCTTGTTAGTAACTTTGCTCTCATTTGGTAGACATTGATCAGGCCATGTCCTTTGCATCATGCCAACATGCATTACACAAACTTCTGTTTATGTAATGCTACAGGTGCCTTTTCAGGCAGCCTCTAGGCCAGCTACAGTAAATGAGGCTTCTTAACGTCAGTTGCCAGGCAATGCCCTCAATCCAAAAACTCACCACATCTGGACAGGCACCTTTACAAACCCTTTCTAGTGCTTCATCATTTAGTGTGCAGACACAATTTTTGTGCCATTTGTCAAGAAAAGCTGCTTGCAACTTTTGTCAATTACCATATATATTAGAGAAATAATTACTCGAAAGAAAGTTTATCTGAATATTAGGATCACTGAATCATTGATTACATATTGAGGAAGAGTTTTATTGAAGTTATTATTTCTTTTTGAGGAGTGCATCAGCTCTTGAATTTCCTGCCTGATGGGAAGATGGATGTTTATGAGTGCCAACTCCTTCGTGGCAATAAAGACTAGAGACAGCTCATTTCTGACCAAGTTGGTCCCAGGAGGTTCACCTTGCCATTTGGTCTCACTGTCACACAAGCATTGTGTTTACTATCCTGGTAACTTAATTCCCAAATCTCCATCCACCCAAAAGCCTGCACTTAATTCAATAACCTCAATTTCATTCTTTCTGGTAGAATTAGGCTGCTTTTGGTGCTTCGATTTGCATTCCACACTGCACCCCATAACACTATGTATGTCTGCTCCTTCAAGCGCATCAGTTGATTCCAAGCAGTAAATTTGGCAAAAAATGTAGTAGTAATTGGATAACATGATCAGGCTCTGGCCACAACCTGCATAAACCTGCAAAGTGGACAGGGTGGGTGAAAATTAAATTAACCAGGTGATACTTCAAGTTCTATATCCATTAAATATCACTGGAGTCATGATAACAGACTCAAACCAAAAGATGGCCGACCACTTGACTGAAGGAGCGAGTTAAGATTGCAGCATGCAATTCATTCATTCATTCATCTTCTATACCGCTTCATCCTCTATTCAGGGTCGCGGGGGCCTGGAGCCTATCCCAG
>JAQMYI010000013.1:17992735-18005462 GCA_030014275.1 Clariallabes melas | reverse complement strand
GATATTTCAATAAATAGTAAACTTGGCCGATTTCGTTATCATTTTGTTGACAAGTGGGGCTTGAAAATTCGCCCACCACCTTAAGTGGGGAATGACAGAAAATGTTTGAGAACCACTGGATTACATTAAACTGTATTGTCATTGTGCAAAGTACGTACTTGTGAACAGTTTGATAGCAAAACAAGATAAATACCATGTTGGTACTTTTTTTCTTTTGGAAAATGATTGTCAGCAGGTACACAGGACTATCTAAAACTATATATATATACACACACACACAGTAAATATAGTTGAAAATCAATGTTCTTTTGCAAGATTTTACTTCAATTTTTATTAAAGTAATAATTATGAAGGAAAACTATGCAGATGGATAACGCTACAACACTCAGGAGATGCGCAATCACTTGGTGTACAAGAGACACGAGATACATATTTTTAGGAAGCTGATGCTTTTGGTGCACCTGATTCTGTCCGCTGTGTCTATATAACCTTATTGGACTACAGACATATTGTAACATATTCAGATATTTAATGCCTGATCTGAACTTACTGTATATGGCACATCCCTGTTCTGTCAGAACAAGCTGTCTTTAAAAAACTGTAAGTGAAACTGGAACTGGTTAGAGGAGGAGACTGAGATACTGTAAACAGAAGAAACTGAAAAAAAAAAAAATAATAATTCTCAGTCTAGTTTGCTGCTTCTGCTATCTGTTTGACTTTCAGTACTACAAACTCACAATAAAAAAGTGTGCTATATATTTTTTTATTAAAACTATCATATTATTAATACTAAACTGCTAAAATACAATATATATATATATCCTAACCCTAAACCATAACTAAAAATGCACACTGATTTGTCCAATGTGCTAAAGCTGTAGGAGGTGGATTTATAGCGTTTTGAAAAATCAAACAGAATTTATAATTATATAACTCAAACAGTTTTGGCAAACATGCATAAAATATTCTCTATCAGTTTGCAATACTTCCTGCTTCATTTGATTAGATTTGTCTCATTTTGTAGTCAAAGTGTTAATGTTTAAACCCAACAAAATGCATTCATGACATCTGACATAGGAAGCAATCCTCAACCCAATGAATTAGTAATAACAATGGTTGAAACAGCTTGAATTTGCAGCTAAAAGTATGAGCATCATACAAATATGTGATTTGTCTCAAAACTGTTCTTTAAAAAGTTGGAAATACATAATTGCAAAAAGTATAGAATGTCTCTGTATGCTGTAGCATTACAGTTTCTCCTTTCACTGGAACTAAGACACGCAAACCTGTTCCAGCATGACAATGACATGAGTGTTAAGAATGAAGTGCACAGGGCCCTGACCTCAAGCAATACTGTAATTAATTGGAAGGCCAATTACATGCCAGGGCGTCTCATGTCCTGACCTCGCTAATGCTCGTTTAGCTGAATAAGCACAATTCCCTACAGCCATGTTTCAAAATCGAGAAGAGTTGAGTTCATTATAACAGCAAAGAAGAAACAACTCCATGTTAATGCAGCTGGTTTTGGAAGATGATGTTTAATTAGCACAATTAAGCCAAATGCTGTTAGTACAACCTACAGTACAAACAACATGTTAAATGGGTTGTGTTTGTTTATGTATGTGATGCACTCCATTTCAATATGTTCGAAATAAAATCACTTCCAGAAACATCATCAGCTTTGCCCTAAATCCGGTTTCTCAAATTATAAATGATCTCCGATGCAGAGTTCAGTTTAACCATCTGCAATTCCCTGACTCTGTGCAGCTTGTCTGAGTCACCGTGAAGCCCAGAAGCTTATCGTCCTCATCAGGAGACATCCCGTATTCACAGGTGGCTAAATGAAAGATCAGCAGAGTCCAACTGCTCGCATGAAGTATCTACAGAAATCAATAACATGACTCTGGTGTTAGGAAAAAACGCACATTGCCAAATCTCTAAGTCTCCCAGTCAATCTGCTCTTGTACAGACATAATGAATCAACATGTCACATACGTTTTCTCCTCCTCAGAGCCCGGGAATTGGAATTCTGATGGCGTGCAATAATTTGTCAGGTTTATTGAAGGCTCAGAGATTTCCTAGTGGAGATTTCAAGCGAAGCAGATGCCTTCATTCATTTCTGTCAAAGGCAATGACGTTCTGTCTGTCTGAACGGAATGGCAGGACATCGCAGAGTCGAAAGCCATTATGACAACCTAATGGAGTTTTCTCTTTCTCTCTCTCTCTCTCTCTTTTACTGAGTTTAAAAACATGAGCCATAACTGTAAAACTGCCACTTGAGCTGCTAAAACAGCTGTAAGGCAATGAGGCCTGGACTTCACAAGATCTCTGAAGTTGCGCCATGGTACTGTATCTGGCACCAAGATATAAGAAACCAAGTCCTGTAAGTTGTGGCGAGGGAGCCTCTATGGATTAGACTTGTTTGTCCAAGTCAACACCCTGGACTCTTTGTCGTGTTCCTCAAAACATTCTTGAGCACTTTTTTGAGCTGTGCCAGGGTTCATTATCCTGCTGAAAGTGGGCACGGCCATCAGGGAATACTCTTGCCATTAATGGGTGTACTTGATCTGTTAAAAAATGTTTAGTTAGGTGGTATGTGCCAAAGTAACATCCACAAGAATCCCAGGACATAAGGTTTCTAGACTGCAAAAGGGATATTACTTACCAGACGCCAGTGTCAAAACAGTGGTACAAACCAGACATGGAATCACTTTCAGCAAGAAAACACATCTGATAATGTTATGTCTTAACAACATGACGTCTCCTTACGCTTCTAAGACAAGGCTGAATCACCAAGCAGTCCCCCGAGTTGATCTAACCTCTGATCAAGGGCACTACTTGGTGTGTGGAACAAAGAACTGCTTCTTCTTCGTCATTATGTTATTATTATTATTAATTTTTTCCATATAATTTCCATAGTAACAGCTACTTTACAACTTTGAACTTGTTCAATGAGCGTTCCACGTAAACACATAAAATAAAATAAAAAACACTGATGTAAATGGTGTCTCCTTAAAGAAGGAAGATGTTTATGTAAGGAGTCTCCAGTTTCAGCACTTTGATACATTGTATGTAAAGCTGTGCCTGTTTTTAAACATCTTTGGGACAGAGGAGAGTTTATGTGTTTGTGCTTTCTTTATTATTTTTATTATTATTATTATTATTATTATTATTATTATTATTATTATTATCGCTGTGCTCTGGTTTTTGACAGGTGACGCATTGGAAACACACATCTTTCTCACATTTCCTTGTTCAAGTTCATGTTAAAAAACGTTAATGGCGCCATGGAGAAATAAATGAAAGCGCTGCTGCTAATTTATTTCTAATTAGTCGGAGGGAAAATTGATGCGTTAACCTAATGTTCATCATTTGCACAAAACATTTGGTGCTTTCTGAAAGGAGCGGCGCGGGATCGAGAGCGGGACGAGATGGATGACGCGTTCAGGACGATTGGACTCGGGGAACCGTAAGTGCTCGAATGACAAACTTTACGCGGTGGATGTTTGAACGGGTGAGTGCTCGCTCGATGGATCATGTGTGTGTGTGTACGTGTGTATGGTGTTACTGGGGAGTTTTTAACACACTGTGGTGACACTTCAGTGTATTTATGCCTCGTGCCTTCATTAATCCCTCACTTCTTCTCTCTCTTTGTCTTTTCCTTCCTCTCATTCTGCTAATGAGTCCTCACTGCTGATCTGTGAAGAGAAGAGAAAAAAAAAAAAAGAAAAGAAAATGGCCCTATTTAGGCAGAGAAACGGCCGACCCGATGTGTCGTGTCCATTGTCCCCGCTTTAATTGAGTAAATCAATTCATCACGACACTTTGCCAATAGCGTAATTCTTCCGTTTCTGCTTGCTTTCCCCTGAACGTTGCGATGGAGGCGTGTATGGGTGTGTGTGTGTGTGTGTGTGTGTGAAAGAGCAAGGTTGAATGGTTCGTAATCTCTCCTTCTTTCTTCGCCGCCTGTTCAATAATTCAATCGAAGGTCGTTTTATTTTCACGGCTGCGTCAGAGTGTTGCCAAAAGCCTAATGAGAACGGCGTTAACAAAAGGATGCTGTATTACCGTTTGTTCCAAAAAAACAAGGGACACAGAAGTCGTTTACCGGATACAGAATCGATTTATATGAGCAAAATCAATTAATGATAATATCCCTAATTAATCTTCAGGATAAAATGCTGTTTTTCTCTATTAAACACGAGGACGATCGTTCATCTCTGGCAAGCGCTTTGCCCTCTCTTCAGGGTCGCCGTGAATACAGAGTCTATCTTAAGCAGGCAGGAAGACATCCAGTCCATTTCAGGGCAGCACACACACATACACAAACACAATTACACACACACACACACACACACACACTTTCATTCAGGCAATCACTCGGAAGCGTTTTTAATTTAAAGTCTGCAGTCCATCTAATGTACAGATCACTGTGGTGTTCTTCGTCGTGCGAGTAGTGAGTATTACACGCCCCAGTGAGGTCACGACTTACAAGCGACACAGTGCCAGGTGAGTGTGTGTTTTCTATATACAGTACAGACAGTGTGAGTGCGTCATGAAATCCAAATGTAGTTCTTTTAAAGTCACACATTCACTCCAATTAGCCGATAGCGCAAGTTCTTGGATTGAGGGAGGAAACCAGACTACCCAGAGTAAACCATCCAAGCACAAAGAACACATGCAAACTCCAGGATTTTAAATAACACACTATGACGATCCTGGTTGAGGTGGCACGGAGCACACTGCCGTCGTTCCTGTGAACCTTCACCGAGTGGAACGCCTGGTCCAACATCGCAAACTTGCGGAAGTGACGCATTACAGTTCGTCTGTGGGAACTGTACACACACAACCATTCACAAACACAACCTGCACATTACAGGAACTCGGGTGGGTGTTATTGCCACATCCCTCCATACAGTCCTGACCTCACTCTAAAACATTTCCACATGTAAAGGAGTTCCTGGGAGGCCGGTGTTTCAGACGTGAATCAGACAGGCGGCTCCGGCGTACTGAGAAAACCCTGATGGTGTCCAAGCACTAGTGAAACACGGGGATAAGTGCATTCGTGTAGCAGGAGATTATACAGTATAGAGAAATAAAGTGAGTTTTTACCCTGTGTTCTGGTCTTCTGCACAATCAAACGACCTGGTATGACCGCAACCCCTCCTCATATACGCATACTGTATACTATTAAGAACAGGCCACACCTACAGGCAACAAATTTTATGTGAGAACAAAAAGGGGTGAATGCAAAACTTTAAGATGGTCAGGAAGGACAAGGAAAGTAATTTGGGGAAACATGGGACACACATCAGGTAGCAGTATGTGTGTGTGTGTGTGTGTGTGTCAAAATGCCCAGAGCCCTGTGCTTCATCAGAACACGCCGGCTGATGTGTCATAGGCCACAGGGGGATATTTATTAGCAGCGTTATCTTCTTAAGAACGGGAACGTGACAGAAATTCGCCTCCCTCCAATCAATCACAGGCGTCCTTCACTAGAGGACACCGGCCCGAATCCGCACAGGGAGAACGAGCACGCTGTTCGCTCTGAGCCCAGCGTCCCAGGAGAAAGACAGAACCAGTAGAGAAAAAAGATCATGAACTATACACTAGACTATTTTTAACTAGTGCTTCATGTCCGAACTGTAAAAAGAAGTAATAAAAAATGACACAATCAAAAAAGCGAGGAAGTGGTGAGGACGATGGTGGAAAAAGACTATTTTTTTTCTGCCCGCATGGAAATGAGGCTTTATTTTTAAACAGATGCTGTTGTTACAGAAGGATGAGCACTTGCAGAGAGAAGGAGGAGTTCATTACGTGGAGTTGGAAGTGGTGGAGACGGGGGCAGCGTTCAGCGAGTCACGTTTCTGCTCCATCACGCGCACAAAACAAGGGCTTTTTTAAGAAGGCTCGGCTAATCAACACAACCTTCCTGAAACCTCGGATTTGATTCCTTTCCTTTTAAATCGCTCCTTGAGCAATCATCAGTTCCCACCTAATTGTCCAAGGCATGCAGATTAAAGCTACATTCATGAAACATTCTTCATTTTGCACCTCTGAAAGAAACTTGAAAGATTTCGCATGGACCCTGAAGGGTTTTTTTTCTATCAGAAAGGCTAAAAAAGTGCTAAAAACTCTTTGTGATCTAAATACGGTAAGCTTTAAGAATCCTTCCTTTGTAACCCAAAGGTGTTCCAATACATTTGAACCACCAGACAGGAATAAAGAAGACCAATAATAACAGATAACAAATACTGCAAATGTACCCAGGGCGACATTTCCGAGTTCATCATTTTCCACGAAACCCTTAAAGAAACCTTTTTTTTTATTTGTTTGTTTCCCAGGTGTTCATTCACTTGGCACAAACACCAACGTTTCTTTTGTTTTTAATCAATCAATCAATCAATCAATCAATCAATCAATCAATCAATCAATCAACCAATTCTTTAATAATGATCGCACAAGTGATTAAAATGCGGAAACAGGAAAGCAATCACCATTCTTAATGAAATGTATACTTATTAACACTTAATTTTATTAGTTAAGTGTTAGACTTAAAACACTTAACACTTTATACTTTATTTAAATAGTTTTTCTTCTGCACAGCGGCATAGTGATTAGCACTGTGGCCTCGCACCTCCATGGAGTTTGCAAGTTCTCCCTGTGCTTGGGTTTCTTCCAGGTGCTCCAGGTTCCTCCCAAAGTTTAAAGACGTGCAGATAATTGCCATTTCCAATTTGCCCCAGAGTGTGTGGGTGAGTGTGTGCCATGTGACAGATTGGCACCCCATCCAGAGTGTACCCGCCTAGTACCCCTGGTCACCTGGGATAGGCTCCAGACCTCCTGTACAGAGTAAATGCTATAGAGAATGAGTGACACTTTGGTGCTTGGTGTGATTTGTTTGAGTATCCGATAGCTGACGCTACCTCTATGTGCAACATGTGTTCAGTGTTAGCTAAATGGAACACACACTGAAAGATTTCATTTTACTTTCCTGAACTCAAAACATCCTTTATCACTGTGACAGAAAGTGACATGGCTGTGACCGTGCATCTTATGAGGACATCTTTAAACCAAGAAAGAAGACGAATGATGATTAATGAGACGGATAAAAGTGGGCGGGGCTTCCAGAAAGTCTGGAATTAAAGTCCGACTGAACACGACACATTTCCTCCGTCTGTGCTGTAATGTGTAATAACTCAGAGGTCACTGGTTATGAAGTCTACATTACACACAGCGCTTTAGTGATATCTCCATGCCGCCCGCACATAAGTTACATTACAACCTCATCTCGTAAAGGTCACAGCATAAAGAGGGCGAGTTCCCAGCGGAGAGCTCAATCACACAAGCCGAAGAGGATAAACCTCCGCAGCGACCCATTTGTGCTTCCAGTAGCGCGGGAATAAATGCGATTCTCCTGACTCTCTTTAGACGTTACAGAAAATTCAACTGCAGTAACTGAATCCAGAGTGATAGAAAACAAACCAAGCGTTCTTCCTCACCGTCGGCATGCTAAAGCATTCTGATCAACTGAAATGATGAACGTTTGTGGGAGAATTGCAATAAAACTGATCTGTGGCTGTTCTAATGGGTGGGGCTTAATATTTTAATGAGCTTGCGTTGCATTGCATGATTGATGCCACATAATCACCTTTAAATAAACTGCTTAAAAAACAACATCTGCAGTTATAATTCTGTTATGTAAAGCAAGAAATCACAGTTGCTGTGTCTTACTTTCCCTCAAACACTATGATAAAACTGTCACTCATGAGGACCGTCCCAGAAAAGGGGGACCAAGAGCTACCACTGCTGCAAAGAATACGTTTTTTAGAATCATCCGTCTCAGAAACTGTTGATTTACAGCATCTCTGATTAGAGCTCACATAAATGCTTCTTGATCAAGCAGCAGCCATTTCAACATCCACTGTTTAGAGGAGACTGTTTGGTCAAACCATTACTTCAGAAGAACAACGAGTAGAAGATACTTGCTTGGGTCAAGAACCCTAAAGAATGGACACTAGATCAGTGGAAGACTGATGAGCCCAACTGTGAGATTTTTTTGTTCTAACCACCATGTCTTTGTTAGCTATAGATACTGTTAATGAATGTATTGTTCCTTCTGTAAAGCATGGAGCAGGAGGTTTGGTGAAGTGGGAGTGCACACTGTTGTTGGTGATACTGTTGGTGACTTTGAGGGCACACCTAACCAGAATGACTTCCATAGCATTTTGCAGTGACATGTCATCCCATTCAGTTTGCTCTTAGTGGGACAGTTTTCCAACAGGACAATGACCCCAAACACTAGGTTAAATAAAAGCTATTTGTCCAAAAAGGAGAGTGATGGAGCATGGCATCAGATGACCTGACCTCCACAATCACCTGATTTAAATCCAGTTGAGATGGTTTGGGATGAGTTGGACTGGAGAATGAAAGAAAGGAAGCCAACAAGTACTCAACACCTCTGGGAACTCCTTCGAGATTGCTGCTCCACCTCATTAGGATAACTGAGAGACTGCCAAGAGTGTGCAAAGCTGACATCAAAGCAAAAGATGGCTACTTTGAAGTAACAAAGATATAAAACATATTCTGGATTATTTAACACATTTTTATTGAATACATAAGTCCACATTTGTTCTGTCATGATTTAAATGCATTCAGTATTAAAAGACAGTTCTGAAAACAATAAAAACAAAGAACAAAATATGGAATGAGAAAGTGTGTTTAAACTTTTTTGATATTGAATTTTTTTTTTTAATGGTAATATATCTTTATTGGTAATGGTAATATCTTTCTTTTTTATTTATGTTAATTGTTTTAATGTTTATCATGGATTTTAACATGCATTAGTGACTAATATTTATTCATTTATTTTTGTTTAAACATTTTGTGAAGAGCCAACGTTATTTTTTTATTAGTTAATTATTTAGTGAGTTAATTTGTTAAAACATTTCTATGAAGAATCATTATTTGTTTATTTTTTCATAAAAATGCTGTACTGTTACATTAAATGATAATATCATGAAGTTTCAGATCAACAGAGGTTTTTTGTTTAACTCCGGCTAATGTACATGTTTGGTGTGTGCTGGATTTTGTTGTTTCATGGTGTTTGTTTGTTCCCCTCTGAACTTTGCGTGCCGGGTTGTTTATAGCGCTCGTGTTATTCTGAGAGCTTTAATCGTGCGTCATGTTGATGAAAAGCAGCTGTCGAGGTTTTAACACATCAATGATAGGAGCTTCTATCTGTTCATTACCAGAACCTTGAGGAAGACTGCTGACGGAACCAAACCGCCTCGACAGCACCACCTCGGAGCCATCAATCTGTACTGCTAACACACACACACACACACACACACACACACACACACTATTCCAAGCCATCCTATTTATCACCATGTTCAAATGTCAGAGTGTGTCCTTGGTAATTCAGAGTTTGATTAGCGTCAGGTTGATTAGCTTACATTAACTTCCTGTGCATCCTGTTTTAAATCCATTTATACACCATTACATGTAATGCTGTAGGAAAACAAGTTAGTTCCCGTTTGCACTTACTTCCTGTTCACCGGCCATAAACTGTCATTTCTAATCGGCTTCTCTTTTAGTTTCTCATTTAGAAAAAGAAACAAAACCAACCAAACAAACAAACAATAATCAACCAAACATGCAAGCATACTAACAAACAATCAAGCATAAACAAACAATTAAACAAACACATAACCAATCAACCAAACAAGCAAACACACAAACAAATGAACACAAAAAACACACAAATCAACTAACATTTAACAAGACAAACAAACAAAAACAGACACAGAAACAAAAAATAACTGAAAAAGAAAAAACAACCCAATTAACCTTCAACCAAACAACAAACTCACAAACAAACAACAAAACAAAATAAAAACATACAAATAGCAAACAAAGGGAAAGGTAGATAGCTAAACATACAGTATACACAAAGAAAATAAATAAATAAATAAATAAATAAATAGATGTACCCTGCCTTGTGCCCGAAGCCTCCTGGGATAGGCTCCAGGTCCCACGCGACCCTGAATAGAGGATAAAGCGGTATAGAAAATGAAAAAAATAAATAAATAAATAAATAAATAAATAATAAACCTTCTTACATTTAAAAAAATTAAAAATTAAACAAAACTGAAACAAACAAAAAGCAGAATAAATTACTTTAGAGAATGATGTGACTGTTTTCTTTCATGTTTTTAATATGTATTTTTATCCACTATGCTTATGATATGTATTTTGAACCATATGTACTGTATTTTAAAAAAAATATTGCAAAAAATTAAACAGACTGAAAAACAGAGAGAGAGAGAGAGAGAGAGAGAGAGAGTTAAAGTTTCTTGCTGCCAGCTCAGCACATGAGCAGTGAAATCTCTTGTAAATATTACACTGCCTGCACTCCACCATCCTCCGGGATGTGCAGCTCACCCAGGGGGGATACTGGATCCTGGGACAAGAGGAATTTTGAAGGATGTCCCTGGAGGGGGGGAGGGCTGAGATTGGACGAAGGAGAAATGGCACAACAGTGCAGCATGATTCACCATGACGTGTTTTGATAGCGGCTCCGAAGTAACAAATCTCAAACGAGGACACCAGGACTGTAAATATCATCTGTGATCTGAGTTTGATCCAAAGTAGGGCGAGAGAGAGAGACAAAGAGAGAGAGAGAGAGAATATTCAATGTGGCTACAGTGAAATTAAGAAAATGTGAAAATTATATAGAGTAATTAATAATAATAATAATAATAATAATAGCTATTATTATTATTATTATTAAAAATCATCTTTAGTCAGAGTTCCAGCAGCCTCAAAGTCTGAAATTATTTTGCATCCATAAAGTAGAAATTCCAAACTATTATAAGGACTATAAGTACTATTATGACACACTCTAAGTCACTTATTCTCTATAGTGTTTGTTCTTTACAGGGCTTTGGGGGACTGGAGCCTATCTCAGTGGACTCGGGGCATGACGCAGGGTACATCCTAGCATGGCATGCTCACACACACACCATCATTTAGCCTACCCTGCATGTCTTTGGACTGTTGGAGGAAACCGGAGCATCCAGAGGAAACCCACCAAGCACGGGGAGAACATGTGGGACTCGAACCCTCAACCCTGGAGGTACATGGTCACATTGCTAACCACTACACCACTCTTCCAGAAATAAAATGATATCAATTATTTTAGGTTTGGATGGACAGATTGATGAAGGGATGGTAAGTGAGCAAACATCTTTCTTAAAAAGATGGATAGATAGACAGACAAATGGATGCATGTGCAGATGGATGTACTGTATTAATGGAAGAAGATTAGAATGGAGTTGAATGGACGGATGGCAGCCATTGTCCACAAAGAGACAAAATAGTTGGATTACCTAATAGACAAACAAAGTGGATGGATGGATGGATGGATGGATGGATTGATGAATGAATGTCAGCCAGTAGCAGACCCAGAAAACATCTCTCCCAAAATGGATAAATGGATGAACAGATAAATAGGTGGATGGATGGAAGGATGGATGGGTGGATCAACAGAAAACTAAGCTAGATTAATTAATGAAAGAACATACAGCTAAATTGGATGAACAGATGGATGGATGGACAGATGAACGGATGTATGGTTGGATGGTTAGACTAAGAGACAATAATTAATGAGAAACAAACAAGTATATTGTACATAGACTGAATTTTGAATAATGAAGCACATGGACATTAATAAATCTTTAAAGACAGGAGTGTGTTCTGTCACATTCACTGTTTGACGGTTACTTGGCTGCCAGGCCTCGGGTTCTTACACCGCTCCGTCTCTCCCTCTGTACACGTCTCTTTACCTTTTGATGAGACAAAGATGAAAAAGAATCGATTCATTAAGATGTGCATAAATTGCAGATGAAAACAGATTTAAAATTAATGCATGATAAAACACCATTACTAATTTACACTTCTCAAACGGCAGCCTGATGAGTGAGCCGGAGAGCGAGCCGCTCGTTTGCTCAGCCGCGCATCCTTCCAGGGTCCCGATGAAAAATGGATGATTCTGACCTATTTAAAATCTCACACAGTGGAGGTTAAAACAAACAGCGCATCTTTTCATCAGTGCCGTCCAACAGGGTTTGCAAAGTTTCCCAGAATGCCCTGGGGACTCAGTACATGGCCTCAGGGAGTCTGAGGAATTAAACTTTTTCTTTCCTTTTTTTTTTTCGAATTTTAGGAGTTTGTGGAAAATTTTAAACATGAGCATGGCTTTAAAGGTAATAAAAAGAGATTGGAGTTGAGATTCATGCTTATATTTGTACTTTATTGCTTTTAAAATCATACTTTCAGAACCATTGAAAGAGGTAATAATACAGATAACATTAAGTGTAAAATGGAGGATCTTGAGTTCTTTTTATTTAAATAATTAAATTATTTTTATATTGTTTTTATTTTTAGTTCTATTTTTCCCATGTTGTTTTGATGTCAAACTGTGATCAGATGTTTTCCCAATTTGTCCTTTGTTTTACACCATTCAATACAAATAAATAAGCAAAAATAAAGAAAATGAATAAATACATAAATATTATGTATCTTTAGTCTTTCTTTTTCTTGGATTGTTTTTCTTTTTATAATTTATTTTTCTCCTCCCACTGTTATTTATCAATTTATTTTGCATAGTACTTTTTCTTAGTTTTTTTTTTTTTTTTTACTATTTGTTCAAACTGTATAATAG
>JAQMYI010000013.1:17951104-17967768 GCA_030014275.1 Clariallabes melas | reverse complement strand
GAGGAACGTTGTTTCGTTTCACTGTGTACTAACTGTATATGGTTGAAATGACAATAAAAGCCTTTGAACCTTTGAACTTGAGATAAGTATACAGTTTGTCTCATCAGAAATGTTTCACAACATTAAATGTGGAACCAGTACAGTATAACCATTGATGGGCAAAACACACAAATCTTGTACTTGAGTAAAGGTAGTTCCCCAGGGCAAATATTACTCAACTACAAGTAGAGGTCCTCCATTTATATGCCTAGTTGAGCATAAGTACAAAAGTACCTTCACATTTGCTTAAGTATCAAAAGTACAGAGCTTCTACAGTATGTTGCAATAAAACTATTGCATTATTAGGCATATATTGAGAGAAAGGCAAAACATGCAATTACTACTAATAGTATATGATTTAATTGTATAGTTAATAATAAAACTAATTAATAACATATCTAATTAATATAACTATCAATTACTACTACTATTAATAATAATAAATTCCCACTTCATATACTACACATCAATGTGGTTAGGTAACACAACACCATGCAGATATGTAAGTAAAAGCACAGGTATTTGCTGTACAGGTATGTGCAGAGTAAAAGTAAAAGTAAAACAATAAACTACTCATATATGAAATATGTATTTACCTACAGTAACGATGTAAATGTACTCAGTTACTCAGGTTTCTACGACATTGTAGTCAGCATCCATATTGTAACAGTCAGCCTGGTTGCTGAATATTTTCCCCAAACTGCGCCACACGTTCCTTCTTATTAACTAATCAGATACTCATGTAATGAATATCACCAAATAGAAACTTGTATATGTTTATATATAAGTCATGCAGGCAGTTGCATCATACCCTGGTTTGGTTGTAGAACTCCAGACTTGTAATGTCTACATCGGAAGATAAAACAAACTTTATTTTCCCAGTTGAAGGATAGAAATCACTGTGATGTGAGGACTGATTTTCTTTAAATATTATTATTCACTCTAATTGGTTATCTGTAGGAGAAAACATACAGTATCACCTGTGAAAAATATCAGCTCGCTTTCTAAGAATTGTTGACAGTGTTACAGTAACTGGTACATTCTTAAAGAGCAGTGCTTTGAATTAATCACTAATTATAAAGTTCAAATACAACGACATTTCATAAATTCAACCTTGACACTCTGCACTGTATTTTTTTTTTCTCAGTTTATTTATTTATTTTTTACAAACTTTTGAATGGCATGGGTTTTAGTCTGGTGAGGTGCACCGTGTAGTTCATAAGACAATCTGTATAACACAGACAGAACACAGGAAAAGCAATAAAGTGTCTGTGTGCTCCTTTATAGCGAAGGATTATGGAGCTCACCGTTGCTCAGCTGGGATTTCCCCCTGGCTATATGATTTAATCAGAATCCACTGAAATGTATACTGCGCTGTACAGAACAGTGCCTGCTATTTTTCAAAGCTCGATCGTGTCCCTGAGGAGGAAACAGAGGGGTAAAACCCACAGGCCAATAAACTTCCATTGGCTTCTATCTATCGCTCAGGTTCATGACATACGTTTCATTTACAGAGTGCATCACAAACAGTGTGCTTGTGAAGCTTGTGATCGCTGTACAGCATGTATCAGGGCATACCTGTCACTTCCTGGCTGCTGCTATCAACAACACAGCAGGATTCATGGCTCATACTGAGAATTGATGATACCGAGTAGAGATGCAGCAGGTAACTTTGCAGCCTCACGGTTCATTCTTGAGCTCATGGAGTTAATTCTGGATTCCTTCCAAACAGTAAGCGTAACAGGGGGTAAATAATTATGCGAGGGCATGCTGGTGGATGGGCTGCTAAATCGTTGATCGTACCCATATAGCCAACCTCAAACCAGAAATAAGCCAATCAGATATTCAAATATTTGCCACTTAATCCGGTTTGGTTTACGTCTAAAACCTAATCAGTTCATCTGCTGGTTATGATCGTAACGCCATATAAATTCTACTAACATTCAGTTACTTGCTCTTGAGATTATCTCATGCTCATGGGAATCTCAGATGGTTCATAATCGCTTCTTGTTAATAACTGGAAATAATTGGAATATAATAAAATAATAGATGAATAAAGGCTCACCAAATACTTCGCAGTACATACAAATACTAAAAATGATCTTGCATATAAATAAAAAAAGTAGCAACCTGCTGCTCATTGCTCCACTGACAAGCGAAGACATCGAAACACCTGTTAAAGTATATTTTTATTCATGTTGCATTGCAATTCAAAAGCCATAGAAAAGCTCTAATGGAAAGATGGAAAGCCAGATCAGTGTATCTTTGCCAGATCAGTGTATCTTTGCCAGATCAGTGTATCTTTGCCAGATCAGTGTATCTTTCCATTCTTTTAGAAGAAAATAGTAAAAGAAACAAAAAATGCCTAGATTTTGATTTAGTACTGTAATGAAATTAACTACGATTAAGACGAGTAAGGACTGTATGATTTCTTTTGAATAACAAAATTGAAAATAGTAGGCAAAAAAAAAGTAGGCTTTGAATTTAAGATGATGATAACTATTAAAGCTATTTAAGATCAGTGATTAGAGTATTTTCTAGAGATTTCAAGAAAATGTAGCAAAAATCATCAGCTTGTGAACTAGATTTTGTACCTACATGTTTATTCAAGCAGATACTACCATAAATAACTGAACCTCTTTTAAAAATAGTCATTTTTTTATTCAGCAAAACCTGCATTCCTTAATCGAATAAACTAGCATTTATTAAACCCCTGAGCAAGAAATCTGACCCTGACCTCGGTCAGCTGTCCAACTATAGGCCAATACGACCCCTTTATCTCCAAAATCCTACAAAAGGTTGAAGCACATACAAACAGCTACAGTACTAACACTGTATTAATGATTTTTTTTAGTATTTTCTACAGTCTTATTAAGGCAGCCTTATGAGAATCCAGCATTTGTCATAAGCTTGGTCATAAGTTCGTGACCAGGTCGATGGTCTTGTCCAAGATTTTCTACGAACGCGGAGTTGGGATTGCCTTAGGAACAACCTAACAACAACAACGTACAATGTTTGTGGATCATTTAGATTTAGAAGACATTTCCGGACCTTATATTTCTATGGTTGCTGTAGGTACTATATGCCACAAGTTCATATGAACGCAGTATGAACAGATCTTCATATGGCATTTATACAAATGCACCATGGACCAAATGCACTTATGAACTTATGTAGGCTATATGAAGTTCCAAAGGCAACCTTAAGGTGAATGGAAGAACTCTACAGCCACCGTACAATAGAAATTGATTTTTTAAATCAAGAATGCTGATAAGAAAGTTGTTCGTAAGAATTAAACAGCAGCTGTGCCAACGTCCTAAGGAGGCTATAGAAAACTATGATCCCCGCCACGAATGTCTGAATTTGTAGGAACAGGGAAATTAATATGAACCTGATTTTGTAATCGAGGTTTATTGGTCAGGATTTTGGCCTCATCATAGTACAGAGACAGCACTAGTTAAAGTGGTAAATGACCTATTTCTAGCTTTTGATCAGGTTATGTCTGTTTGTGTTGCTTGATCTTAGTGCACATTTTTATAAAACTGATTATATTACTCTCCGTTAATGATTAGAAAATGTTGTTGGAGTTGTAGGAAAAACCCTTTCCTGGCAGGTCGAATTTAAATTAGATTCTTATCTGTTTATACACGGTATATATATACACACACATTTAATTTAGTAGTGGGGTACGTCTTGGGGTGTGGGCATGGAGACCTTCAGTGTTCAGTATGTGTCTTATAGTGCAGAATGAAACTTCAGTGCCTGCTGGTACAAAATCATTTTATACCGTAGGTCCATTGCAGTCAATCGAGGGTTTTTCAACACTGGCATTGTTAGAGATCTGGCAGCAGCAGGTGATACTGTAGCTTTCTCATTCTGCCACATCCAGAAAGTGTAGCCTAGGCAGTTTACTCTATTTCTAGGAACATTTATGTGGTGCCTTTTCTATTTTTTATATCCTCGTCCTTGTTTGTGCAAAGTAATGATCTCTTCTCTTAATTGTATGCACAACTTCTCTTGAGTTATCCATTTCTGACATGCAGTCTAACATCTCCAACAGCAAATCTCTAAAAAGTACACATGAGGCATCTAATTAGTTGTATCAGTTGTGCTTAAGACAACACCAGATTTACAAATTACAACGGATTACAAAATAAGTGTTCTAATGAGAGATTTTATTCACACTCGTTATATTAGTTGTGTTGAGCAATGTAAAAGCTTTTGTTGCATTACAAACAGCTGCAAGTTAGTAATTTTGGCCAAAAAGAAATGTTGTTGAATAATTTAAGGGTAACTCTATAAAATATAAAGAGAGTTAAATTAGAAATTGTTCTAAATATGATCACAATGTGCAGGCTACTTGTTGGCATCTCATGTAATGAAGGCTACAGCAGCAGGGGGCCAAGCTTTCTTTTACGTACAAAGCTCCAGAGGAATGGAACAGCCTTCCAATTTGGAACTCAGAGTTTCATCTACGTAGGCTATTTTATTTGTCAAGTCTTTTAAATATAGAATCTTCTCCTTAGGTAAAGGAGTAGATCTGGAGGGTTCATAGGCATAGAGGTTTTTGGTGAACTAGTATGGCTGAATGCTGTCTCCCCCTCTCTAAGTCCACTTATTCACTTAAGTTTGATGGTGACAAGGCTGGGTAGATTACATTTCAAGGTGCCCAACCATCTCTCTCTCTCTCTCTCTCTCTCTCTCCTTCTGTCTCTGTCAAGCTGCTACTAAGTACAGTTGCAGTTATAAACCATGAAGATGGCATTCAATACAAACAGGCTTTCTATGATTGTTTATGATTGCAATTTTGCTGAAAGTTTAAGGACTGAAATGGCCATGAACAGTTGTGTATTTAAGTCCTTGTCAGTCTATAGCTTGTAACCTTTACAAAGTAGTCTTCATGCTAATTAAAATTAATTTATTTTGACCATATAGCACACAGTTATAGAAGGGATTTATTTATCCGCTATCTGATATCTTGTGATGAATATCAGCACGGCTGCGATGCAGTCATAGGCATGTCTCATGAAGACATCTCCATGGAAAGGAAGACCAAAACCTACCTCTGCTGCAGAGGAGTAGTTCATTCAGAGTCACCAGCCTCAGAAATCACCAATTAACATCACATTATGAACTGTTCAAACTAGATTATTGCATATTTTGGACGCCTTCACATAAACACCCAGTTTATGTTAACTTTCTTCTTTTGAAATTGCAAATGATTAAATGAGGCCTCATGTGTGAAGTAGCAAAGACAAGAATCTCTAGTTACAGTGGAGGAGCTGATAATAACAGCACTGCTAAATGCCACGTCTCTAAAGGATGACAAATGCCAGAACTGTTTGTTTGAGAACAATCTCTCTGCAGTAAAAACTCTAATCATTCATAGTGTGTCTATCTTCATGATGAGTGAATAGCAAAATCCTTTTTATCTCATGTCACTGCTATGGTTTTGTTTAAAGCCGTGTTTTGGAGAGATTAACGTTGTGGATCAGACTTGTTTTTCTAGAACATCCCGCAGATGCTCGATTGGATTGGATTGACTCGTTGTGGATCTGGGGAAGTCGAAGGCAGAGACAACACTTCGAATTCCAAACATTTTGTTTATATGAAAGTTTGATTGGCCTACTTCTTCTCATAGTCGTGTTGTTGAAATCCATCACTGACTAGTCATCAGGAAAAATAGAGGGTGATGAATTAATTAATATATATTGTATTAAACACAGCACTTTACATCAGGACTGTGTTATTCCGGCTATTCGTATAACTTGTGCAATACCTTCTTATCACGGACAATCGTGTTTGCACTTTTTTGCACTTTACTACTTGCACCAAGATCCAGTACATTCCATTGTACTGTATATATTGTTGTTTATTATATTTTAGTGCAGTTATCTTGTGTTTATTCTTTTATTTATTCTCTATTTTATTCATACGTTTATTATTGCTGCTGGTCTCTGAGAGCTACCAAGCAAATTTCACTGTATCACTACAATGACAATAAAGTCTCTCTTATTTCTTATTAGTTTACGGTAGCCTTTATCATTTCTCTCTCTCTCTCTCTCTCTCTCTCTCTCAGTGCGACTAATGTTATTGTACATGTGCTGTTTTCAACACTGACTACAACCAGCTCTGCTTCTGATTTCAAAAACCTGTTGAGTTTTTAGGTGTGTCGTCAAGGAAACCTAAGACAAACATTTACACAAAATAGTCAGCAGGTGGCAAAATTCCTACTTCGCCTCTGATGTTAAATAACGCAACACTGTGTAGTAATGTAGTGAAGTAAAAAGTACAGATATTTGGTGTCCTTTTGAGTGGAGTAAAGGTAAAAAGTATCCCCTAATAAAACTTCTCAAGTAATGTACTGATAGGTGGAATATATACTTAAGTACAATAATAAAGTAAGTGTAATCAGTTACCTTACACCTCTACAAACTACATACTACTGATGTGGTGGAATGTAGCCTGAGTGAAGATGTGGCATACAGCATTATCTCTTGTATCTAAAAATGTGTTTCATTTTTAAGTTGAAATAAAAAAGAAGCTAAAAACATTAATCAGACTGTTATAATAATAATAATAATAATAATAATAATAATGATAATAAAAGATTCACTCCTAATTTTGGAACAACAGCACAATGTAAATAAGCTGGCATAACTACAGACTTGCACAAATGGCATTTTGGTTGATTCAATTGTAAAAATAAACACATTTCTTAAGAAAAAAAAAAGTAAGAATATTTTTGCAGAAAAATAAATGAATAAATAGGTTTTCTCACACTGCGTTAGGGTTTTCTGTCATTGTGCGACTTTTTTCCCATGCCTCTCTCTTTGTTCTCTGTCATATGTGCATAAAACAAACCCCTTATTGCACCTACTGTATATGAAGGTTATTCATGCAACATTCTCTTTCCCCGGAAGCCGTTCATTTCCCCATAACCAGAACATGTTAATGTCTTTTTGTTCTTTGATGTAACAGGCATTTGGCTGAAATACTCTGCCCATGCTGTAATAAACCAGAGAGAACCATTCAGATATTACAGTGCATGCTGTGTGTGACTGTTCTCTCCCAGGCGTACTGTAAGTGTATCGAGGCCTGGCAAATGCAAGATTTTTTTTCGCAAGATTTTAAACCTAACAACTGGCAAAGGAAAAAGATTTCAAACATACGTATCTATACATATAATAAAACTGTAAAGTGGGCGTGTGTGTACATTAAAGATATTTTCAGCAAATAATTTGGAGTGACTAATATTAAGATAACGGAGTAACAGAACACATCAAGATGGTTTCTGGAATTTTTGTCTGTTTGTTTGTGCATATGGATCACGTTTCATCTCAATCAGCCCACGGCAAGAGTAGATATGCTAATGTAAAATTTAAATGAAAAATGCTCTTATATCATAAAAAAAATCAACCTTGAAAAATCATTAGTTCATTTTAAAATTCAACAGATAGCGTTGTACATTTTTTCTACTGCGAGTGTGCAATTGAAATCTACAAAGTAAACGCAATCTTACACCTTTATTCTGCGCACATTTTTTTTTAAATGCACTTATTTGTGTGAAATTAAATTCCATGTGAACAAAGTTGTGGTAACATCTAGTATTACTGTAAATAAAAGTATTCCTGCAACATTGGCACAAAACAGTAAAATTGACAAACAATTTCAGGAAGCAATTTAAGTTAGGATTTAATAAACTCAATTAATACACATTTTAATGATTACATCTTACTGATTAATTAATGATCTTAAAACAAAATTTGAATGCAGCATTTTTTAGGTATTAACTTAACAATAAAGGTTTCATTAGCACTATTAAATAATAATAATAATAATAATAATAATAATAATAATAATAATAATAATAATAATAAACCATATTAATTGATTCTAAGTTATGGTTCCTTTTTCTTTATGTCACTTGTAATGAATAGAGTTCTTGCACTATTATGTAACTACAATAAAGTTTTTGCTCTATTTAGAAACATTACTTATGAAAATGCTCTTAGAACACCAAGAAAACATTTCAATTAATCTTAATGGATATAAAAGTTCTTCCAACTAAAGTTCTCTGCGAATATTTTCAGATGATATGGGAAAAAAAATCAAGGACTCTTAAAACACATGTGCTTTAGCACAGAAAGATAAAATGAAAGCGAAGAAAAAGAAAGAAAATGTATTTCTGCACGTCAGCTTCGTTTGTTTGCTTCTTTGAGCCAGTCCTAATCCATCTGCATTATGCTGAATGCAGGAGATTTCTGAATAAGCCCTGTACATTCAACTTCTCATGTTTCCTACAGACAACAGATCTCGTCCAGAGCTCTACGGCTAAATTTATTAGCAATGGGCTTTTTATAAAAGGAGATTGTGTTTCCTCAGAACTTCTACTTTTCTCTGCGTGAAAAACATTCAGGCTAAGAAGCATGCCAAAAAAAAAAAGGGAATAAATAAATAAATAAATAAATAAATAGGAATTGAATATATTTGCATGAGCTTTCACTTTGATATCATGTGCTAATGAATAAACATGTCGAAAGGCCTCATGGACGATTTAATAATCACTTATAATGCCATTGTTATTCAGCTAGGCTTTGAAGCTGAGCTGCGTCATTGTATTATGCATTATGTTTATGAATATTATTCATCTGTTGTTTTTTTTATACACTGGCAACAGAACACTTTTAAAGTTTAGTGCATTCGTTCAATCCACGACATTTCCTGAATTCTGATTGGTTGAAATAACAATGAATTCATCTTTTCTTATTATTATTCCTCTTTTTCTGATGTAGTATTGGAGTGTATAATAATAAATAAAAATTTGGTAGACATATTTAATAATAAAAAAAAAATTATATATATATTTGTTCCATTTTATATATATATAAAATATACACAAAGAAATATGGAACAAAGAAATAATATGAACATTTTGGTGAACAAATTATAATTATTCCAGTTAGAATAGACTAGACTAGACTAGAATAGAACAGGGCGGCATGGTGGTGGAGGGTTTAGCACTGTCATCTTGCACCTCCATGGTCCAGGTTTGATTCCCATCTCTCTGTGCATGGAGTTTGCATGTTCTCCCTGTGCTTGGTGGGTTTCCCTTCGGGTTTCCTCCCACAGTCCAAAGACATGCAGATTAGGCTAATTGGCGTTTCCAAACGTGTATGTGTGTGCCCTGCGATGGATTGGCATCCTGTCCAGGGTGTACCTGCCTCATGCCCTAAGTCTCCTGGGATAGGCTCCAGGCCCACCGCGACACAGAATACAGGATAAAGCGGTATAGATGATGAGTGATCTTCCGGTTCTTGCTTTTAACGTTCTGCACCATCTGCCCGACAGCAGTAGATCAAACAGTTGATATCCTGGGTGTGAATTGTCCAAACTTATTGGCTAATTTGAGGCAGCGGGAACTGTGTTAACCTTCCAAATTGATGAGGGGAAGCCGAGGATCTTCTGGGCAGTCATGATGACCCTCTGCAGTGCCATTCTCTGGGCCACAATACAGCCATTATTTTTTTATTATTATGCAGTTATTTAAATTCATCTTAGGTTTAACTTATAATAAGAACTGCATTTAAAATCATTATCATGTCCACTTAATTATATTAGAATAGATACAACAGAACAAGAGCTGTTACATTAGAACTAACATAATTTATTTTACTGGGTTAGTACTTAACCACCATCATTAAATTAAATACTGTACAAAAAAAATTAAAGCTCAGTGTTCATTTATGATTAGATTTGATTGAATCTTTATTTTGCATTTCAGATGATGTGCAGCACTTTGCTTACTGAAAACTGTGTGTAAACTGTGATTTATAATTAAAATGTAATTAAAATAATTTAGTTTCTATAGTTTGGGTATTGGTGGCTGATTGGTAGATCTACTTTATCACCTGCCCTAATGAAGGCCTGGGTTCAATTCCCACCCAATGCCACCCAAACCCCAGCCACTGGATGCAGTGCCGGTCCCAAGACTCATTTAAGACCCACAGCTACAGTATTGAGTTATTTTTCAAAACCAGTGAAACAAAAATTGGGCAAAAATTGGAGGGCCAGGCGTTTAAAATTCTGGGTTGTTGAAAGGAGAATCAGTGGTTCGAGCCCTGTTACTGTCATGTTTTCGCTGTTTGGCCCTTGGACAAGGCCCATAAGCCTATGCAAAATAACCCATGCCAAAACCAGAATAATAAAAGAGGAGGGTTGGGTGTGAGGCTGGCCACCTGGTCCCATATATATTACTTTCACTATAAAAAAAATCAGTTACAGTTAACTTTCTTTCTCTTCCTAATATGTCAGAAGGCTCTTCTGAATAATTTTAAATAATAAAGAAGCAGCCGTGGTCAAGAGCGTGAGCCGGGGTTATCAGTCACAGCTTTTCCCATCATCTAATTGCACAGGCTTTAATAATAATCCTCTACTGAATTCGCTTTTTTTTTCTCTCTCTTAATGATGCACAGATTCCGGGAAAAGGGCAAAACCTCCTCATTGTTCAGCATGAAGTAAAGAGAAGAGGCTGACTCTGTAAAATTTTATACTCTGGTGTCAAGGCAATGACTCGTTATGTTTTCCGGCTGAAGGCCACTATCTCTGTCCTTTTTCTTCCCACGTGAAACGTGATCTCTCTCTCTCTCTCTCTTTTTCTTTTCCTCTTTTTCTCCTGCTCACTCTCTCTCTCTCAGCCTTGAGCTTTGGATGATGATGAGGAACATGTAGGCCAGGTCCAGATCAGAGATGGAGGAGACTGATTTGCTGTAGTGGACCACGAAGCAGATCTGAAACATCGCTAAACAACACAACTAGGTAAAAAAAAAAGTGCTATTGAAGGATACAAGCTGGTAACTTTTTAAAATAAAACACACAATGTTTTTTAGTCATTTGAAGGCATTGGTATTTGGAAAATTACCAGTTTATTGCTGTTGTCTATTTACATTTTCACTATTTTAACTTTCTCCTGCCTGTCTTTCCTTCCATTCTTTTACATTCAATTATTTGTAAAGTGTACCTTACAGCACAGTAAAAAAAAATTTTTTTTCCCCCCACCTATCCCAGTTTGGAAGCTGGGATCAGAATGCAGGGTCAGCCAGGATACAGCGCCCCTGGAGAAGATTTAGGGTTAAGTGCCTTAATGCTCAACGCTGGGGCTTGAACCCGTGACCTTCTGATCAGTAACCTACAGCCTTAATCGTTTGAGCCACCACTGCCCCGTTTGTATGGCAATACTTCCTATGGCTCACTTTTGTGAATGGCTCATGCTCTTTGATGTTGAAGTGGATATACGTGATATGTAGGGAAATGGTTCAGGACTTACAGCATATACCATTTATTTTATTACTATTAATAAATCAGAGAACATTCCGACACTCCATTGTCTGTGTTTGCGGATCCTCTTATCGGAAAGATCTAGCAATTCATTCACCAATTTGAAACCTAACACTCGCCAATAACCCTAACCCTAATCCTAACCCTAACCCTGGGGCAGTGGAATCGTGAGCAGCCGTAAATCTCACTTTTGCTAAAATCTTTCACTCAAAGCAGCGTCTAGAAGGAGAGATGACTAAGAAACAGCCAAAAAGTACGAAATTTTTTTTAAAAAGAAGTTATTATCAAAAAATTATTTAAAAAAAAGCACAACAATGCGCATGTTTACGCTTGACAGGTGGATTAGATTCATTTTGTTGTTTCACACAACCAAAAGGTCAGCCTTGTTTTTGTTTTGTTTGCTAAAGCTTGGTTAGCTAGCAAGCAGGTACAGTACGTGTGTCACATAATGTGTGTGTGAGTGTGTGAGTTAACAAAGTTTCATGTCCACAGACATTTAGCTTACTTGATATTCTGTCGCTGTGACGAGTGGATTGGTGTCTGGAGCTGGTGTGTGGAAATAGCAATATGCATAAGTAATTATGAGATCATTGCATGCTTCTTTTTTTAGCTGTAATTATCTAAATTAATTTGATTTTCAGGACTTTTCTGGACCAACTCATGCTGTGTTTGGCAGACCGCCCACCTGCAGTAAATCTCAGGTCATGTTTTACTTAACTATTAGAAGCTTATAAGAGTGAAATTCTTTATTCTGCATCATTGTATATATACTGTATATGTGATGAATAAAAGCTGAACTTAACCTAGGGTCAGCCATTATAAAGTGCACCTGGAGCAGACAGGGGTAAGGGCCTTGCTTAAGGGCCCAACGGCAGCAACGTGGGCTTGCACTGAGATATATTCTTATTAGTAACTCGGAGCCATTAAAACTGAGCCACTATTATTGAAACCCTCTACGCAGTGGGGTAAGATATGGACCGTGTGGCAGTTTAAGAATGAACCTCTATGAGCTTTTAATGAAATTGATCACTGGGTTGTACAGTAGACGTGCTCCTAGCCTGACATGAAAGTGATTCCCAGCTAGTGTTTAGCGGAAGCTGTAACAAGCAGTGTTATTAATGCAGGAGTTTTAAGATTTAAGGTCAAGATTTACAGTAATATCTATCATGTTGATCATTTATTGAGGTTCTGAAATATACTGTAAGCTTCTGTGTTAAATCGCCTGCAAACCGGTAGTTTATTAAAGACAATCTAAACAATAAACCTTCACTAGGTTCAGTTCATTGTGCTATAGCGACTGTATAAATGTCATGTTTTATGTTTCTTTTTTTAACTCAATTATTAGTGTCCGTTGCCTTGACGATGCACGTCTATGAATTTGGGGGCGGAGCTTCTGAAGGAGAAGTAATGGTAGCAGAGTGGCTGTTTTTGGCCAATATTTTTTTCCAGAATTATTTATTACACCTTTAAACAACCCAAGTCAATATTTGATTTGATTCTTTAATCAGTTCACTAGTTAACTTTTGTACATTAATCTATTGGCTAAATTAGCTATTTTGTATTTAACATTAAATTGTTAAACGAGTAAATTAGTTGACTTTCTTGCACAGTAGTTTGTTTCTTGATTTTTTTTCCTTTACTTTAAAGAGTAAACAAGTAGATTTTTTAGTACATCCTTTTTTTTTTTTTAACTTCACTTCTCTTCACTGGTTTCTGACGCAGTAATCGTCCTATTACTGAAGTTCATTTGGAATTCATTTGCCATAGCGTGGCATTTGATTTCAACACTCCTATTCCTCTAATTCACCTCAGAACATGAAAAATAAAACATCTCAGCTTTCAGAGACCACCACAAACAAGCCACTTTAACGAGCCAGCTAATTAAATGCAATTAGAGCTGATTTGAAGTGCGGATTGAATTAGTGACTCACATTTGACTACCGTTCATTGCATTGCTCATTTTTTTTTTTTCATTTTTGGAGAGATTGTAACAACTGTAAAAATAAGATTGGGTGCTTTTATAAATGAATTAATTCATTGATTAATTAATAGAAAATATAATAAAATATTTTGACAGTACAGCCAAGTATACATGGAGCAAAACTGCTCTCTGCTAATGTCAAAACATGTATTCACACCAGATTCATTTTAGAAGACCTTTGAGCTGCTACTGTGACTTGTAAAATCCTTTCCATGTTTTGCTTTCCATTTGAAATCAAAAGATTTTACACTAACAACATCTTTAATTCATTCATTCATTCAATCTTACCAGTTTTAATAGAGAAGACTATTATACTTGAAATACTTTGCTTTATATTAGAAAATTGCCATTTTTATAAATATTGTTTGAATGGTAATAATAATAATAATAATAATAATAATAATAATTAACAGCAACAAACAAACAAACAAATTAATAAAGTTGATTATTTCTGATTCTAATGCCAGTTATTATTATTATTATTATTTGTTTTTTAATATATACAGTATATAAATACAGTTCAGCCATAACATTTTCCCATGACTGGTTTGATCCCACAGAAAAGACCATAACAGAAAGGCACCAATGCACCCAGTGCACCACAGGCCGCCACGCACAGGACCCAGCAGGTTAAGAGCCCAAAGCCACAGCTTCCAAACTCCCCAGATCCCAATCCGATTAACCACCCATTGGATAAGGTAGACAAACAAGTCCAATCCATGAAGGTCCCACTCCACATCCCACAGAAACCCAAGGATCCCCTGCCAATGTCAGCACACCCCCAGAGGCCCTGTGGAGCCACATTCCAGAGCTGCCCCTGTGGCACAAGGTGGGTTTATTGGTGATATTTTTAATGTTATGGCTGATCAGTCTATAGTTGTTCTACAAATTGGATTAGAAATGAGAAATTTTTAAGTGTTGAAGCACACTTTGATCTTTAAGATCTCTCAAATGGAATCCTAGGATCTGAAGAAATGAGCTGAGGGTCATTAAGAAAATCAAACAAGAATAAAAAATTAAGATGGGATTAAACAATTCCGAACATAATCACTCTGCTCTCGTGGGCTCGGTCACGGCGCTCTGTGACACACACGTCCCTGGCGCTCTGATCGATGCCAGTTCCATGATTGATGAGCGACCCTCGTTTTATTTACTGGGTCATTCATTAAGTGGCATCTGAAGGCTATTTGCATAGCAGTGTGGCTGTGCGGAGACTGAGGAGCGAGCCGTCAGCTCTATGATCCTCGGAAAATGAACCTGTCAGATTAGAAGAGGCATCGAGGCCATTCGCATGGGGACATTAGCATTAATACTGAGTAAGCAGAGACAGGAAGTGACGGAGGGACGAGTGAGGGAACTCTCTACCGCAGAGTGAACAACGGTAAAGCAGTCACAGAAATCCCCACCAGCAAGGACTATTTATAGCTGCTATAACATCAGCGGGAAGAGAAAGTTATTTTACAGACATTAATGGTAACTAAAATGGATTTTAGAAAATGTTTTGATGTGCCATTAGAATTTGGAATTATATCATATAAATAAAAAATAATACATGTTAAGACAATTTTACTATGACAGCATGATACTGTGTTTAATTCTTTATCGAGGACTAACTAACTCATTTGTTTTATTATTAGGGCCCAAGCACTATGACATCATACTCAGCCATTGAGGCTGCACAAGGCAGGGTTCTCTTAGTGTCACTTCCAAGCCGAAATAAATGATGATGGTTGCGTCAGGAGGGATATCAAGCGTAAAACATGTGCTCGACCAATATTCGGATCATCATGAAAAAGATTTCCAAACCGGATGAGAATTTACTTCGTCTGTACCCCAAAATTCCTTCAGAAGACCATCATTCAAGTACATCTTCCACCACTCTTGTTTGTCACCTTGGGTTCCTCTGTTTTATTAAAATGGGTTTTCACCTCCGCCATTTCCCTCCGTTTTTGTGAAATCTACTTCCACATTTTCCTCCTGGACCTCGTACCTACTGTACCCATCACGTGATCATTCAAACCTCATTATTTTAGTTATTTTAGTATCATTTTTTCATTAACTTAGTGATTCATTTTGTTTATTTATTCATTACTTGTATATTAAAATGAATAAATAAATAAATAAAAAAATGTAATTATAATAAAAAACAACAATATGATATTGCATGCCATATTTATTGTACTTGTTTTCCCACAGGTGACCCAGAAGTTGGAACTAATGCTAGAAAATATCCTCTAAATGACTAAACGTGTAATTGTATTTCGTTTTTAATTAAGCCAGAGTTTATTCATCTCTTTACCGGCCCCAGAACATTTACTTTGATGCTCAGTAACATGAAATTATCATTCACATCCATCTTAAAATACAATTAAGGACAATTTGTTGAACATACACACAAACTGCACTCACTTCTGGTCTGTGTATTTTCCCCAAAAGTGTAAATAAATGAGCTTTTTTGAAGTAAAAGTGTGATTAAATTGTAACCATCCATGTGTTAAGGTGTGATTTAACACTCGTAGATCAGCCCGGGTGTGTGTTTAACACGCCGGAGGTTCACGGCCTCCCCGCTGTCAACATGCTGCGGAATAAGGTGTGTACAGCGTTCACCTGGAAAATTAATTTATAACACAGATACACACACACACACATATACACACACACACCTCCTGCTGCACAGACATCCCAGAATGTCATGCTTAATTATGATCTCTGATTCATGTTTACGTTAGTAAGCTGCATTTTTCATACATCTTGAAACCCACATACATCATCGAGTCCAGATGTCACATCCTGTCCATGAAGACAAAGTCACGCCTACAGCAGTCAGCAGGTTCAGTTACAGCTAACGATAACGAGAATCATAATGACATCGCTATGAAAAGTAAAATACGGTATGTTGATCATTTAGTAATATTTTGTGTATATTGCATATATGATTATATTATAATAATAAAGAAAAATGCTATAATAACATTTACAGTGCTGGCCAAAAGTATTGGGACGAAAGTTGAATTGAATGTTTTAATGACGGTCTCATTTATTCATACTCTACAGCGTTTATCCTGTACGGGGTCATGAGACATCTCAGGGGACAACGAGACATGAGGTGGGGTACACTGTGGACAGGGTGCCAATTCATCGCAGGGCACAGACTCACACACTCACACACTCCAGGCAATTTGGGAATAAATTAGAGCATGCAGAGGAAGCCCACCAATCACAGGGAGAACATGCACAAACTACACACACACACACACACACACAGACACACACAAACACACACACAGACCCAAGGCAGGAATCGAAC
>JAQMYI010000013.1:17935033-17945053 GCA_030014275.1 Clariallabes melas | reverse complement strand
ACAAAACTGTTATGCCAGATGTCTTTCCTTCCCCTCCCATTTGGTCCAGGGTTGGGACCACCACTACATCCAGAGTCTGGGCTTTTGAGCATCGGCTGGGAATTGAACCCAGGCATTCTGCATGGTAGGCAAGGCACCTACCACTGAGCAACCAGTGCCATTGGATGTCATGAATCCACACAACTGGGAGGAATTTAGTTTGCAAAATTATTTGCAAATAAAGGTTGTGTAAAAGTCTACAACCCTGTTGCTGTGAAACCTCTAGGTTAAATATTCCTGAAAGATACATGGCTATTGCTTTATCTTGCCCTCTAGTGGAATAACAGAACTTTACTCCTCATTTTGTATCTTTCACTGCAATCATGGTTGATAAAATCAACAAATTTGAATAACATTTGTCATAAAGTTCAATGAGCCAGTCCTGGAAAATTGTACTTTCAGTATGCATGACCCTGTATGCTGTGCATTGCACAGAGTTCGTACACCATTCGGTGGTAGTTTTTGGTGTAAAAAGATAAAAATGAAAATGGTGGAAAAACACCACAGTGCCCTTGAGGTTATTCATTCTCTTTACACTGTATGGATCAAATGTGCATAGCTGAGAATCTGTAAGAGAATGGAAAAGGTCGGGCGGTAGGTAAAGGAATCTAGCGTGTTTGTGTGCCTCAGTGACTCTCTAATGGCCGTGTCGGCAAACTGGACTGAATCGCCTGCTCCTTGGGAAATAAATGAAGTGGTGCTGAGGCTGCTAAAGTCTCTGGCAGCTCGGTTTGTGCTCTCAGCAATCAGCACAGCACCATCGCTAACACTTCGCTATGAATTAATCAGCACAGAAAACGCACAGGAATGTAGAGACAGAACCATCTCTGTGCATGTCATGTTCAAAACCTGAATGTACACTTGAATGGATTCGCACTCTTACTCACTCATCGTCATTACCGCTTAATCCTGTATTCAGGGTCGCATGAGGCGGGGTAGACCCTGGACAAGGTGCTTGAATAGATTCTGATTGGTCAAAAGGTCTTGAATGATTTTCTATAACAGCAGCTCTGACAGCTGTAGTGTATTTGTGAATCACAATCTTATATAGACACATGCACACACACACACACTCACACACTGAAATGCAAATCGATTTATAACATTTGTATCGTGTGCTTTTTTTTGGGGGGGGGGATTTTTGCTTGATATTCTGTCTATATACTGTACCATAAACCTATGATAAAAATTATAAACCCTTCATTTCTTTGTAAGTGAGCAAACTTCGAAAATCTGCAGGGGATCAAATACTTATTTCCCCGACTGTACATACAGTACAATGGAATGCAAATGTTTGGGCACCCCAGTCTAAATTTCTGTTATTGTAAATAATTAAGCAAGTGGAAGATTAAATGATCTACAAAAGGCATAAAGTTACAGATGACACATTTCGTTTACATTTTAAACAAAATAATTGAGTTTTTATTTTTTTACATTTTCAAAATAACAGAAACAGAACAGGGCCCACAGCAAATGTTTGGGCACCCTGCATAGTTAGTACCCAGTAGCCGCCCCTTTGGAAAGCTTCACAATTTGTAAATGCTTCTTGTAGCCAGCCTCTGTCTTTCAATTCTTGTTTGAGGGATTTTCATCTGTTCTTCCTTACAACAGTCTTTCAGTTCTATGAGATTCCTGAGCTGTCTTGCATGCGCTGCTTTTTTGAGATCTAGTCACAGATTTTCAATGATGCTTAGGTCAGGAGACTGTGAGGGCCATGGAAAAACCTTCAGCTTGCACCTCTTGAGGTAACCATCATGGATTTTGAGATGTGTTTAGAAGCATTTCTGATTTTTTTTTGAAGCCATCCACTTTTCAACTTCAGCTTTTTTACAGATGGTGCAGTATTATGTTTGCTCTCAGAATTTGTTGGAATTTAATTCAATACATTCTTCCCTCTGTAGTGTATTTGTGAAATATTCTCTGTGCCATTGGCTGCAGTTCAACACCAAAACATGATTGATCCACCCCCATGCTTAACAGTTGGACTGTTGTTCTTTTCATGAAGTTCAGTGCCTTTTGTTCTCTAAACATACCTTTGCTCATTGCGGCCAAAGAGTTCAATTTTAAAATCATCGGGTCACAGGAATTTTTTTCCCCAAATGCATCTTGTGTAGGCTTGTGTAAACATTCCTTTAGCACAATTTAGATGCTCAATTTTGTGGTGTGGAAACAGGAGAGGTTTTCTTCTGATAACTCCTCCAGGAAGGCCATATTTGTGCAGGTGTCACTGAATAGTTGAACAGTGTACAGTACTACAACTCCTGCCAAATCTTCCTGAGGTCTTTTGCAGTCAAATAGGGGTTTTGACTTGCTTTTCTAGCAAACCTACAAGATGGTTTCTTTGAGAAAATTGTTCTTGGTCTTCCAGACCTTATCTTGACCTCCACTGTTCCTGTTAACACCAATTTCTTAATTACATTCTGAACTGAGGAAAGTGGTACCTGAAAACACTTTTCTATCTTCTTATAGCCTTCTCCTGATTTGTGGGCGTCAATGATTTTCATTTTCAGAGTGCTCGGCAACTGCTTAGAGGAACCCATGGCTGCTGATTGTTGGGACAAGGTTAGAGGAGTCTGTGTATTAAGAAAGCTTTGATATTTGCATCACCTGGCCTTTCCAACAATGACTGTGAACAAGCCATGACCCTAATGCACTAATTAAGGTCTGATAACTTGGTCAAAATTACCTGAGAGCTCAAGTCTCCTGGGGTTCCAATTCTTTTGTTCCCATTTTTTTCCACTCGAAAACTGTAGAAAACAAAAGCAATACACTGATATTGTGTAAAATATTGCGAAAAAGTGGTTCATGTTTATGCCTTTGGGGGATCATTTCATCTTCCTTTTGGCTAACTGTTTACATTAACAGAAATTCTGACCAGGCATGCCCAACCTATCGCATGCCACTTTACATACTGTATATGGATACACACACACACACACACACACACACACACACACACACACACACACACACACACACACACACATACATATTAACAAACACATGAAATAAAATGAAATGAAACACTTTGTGTATGAAACAACCTAAAAAAAGTGTCCGAAAACAAATTAAAGCAACGTTGCTTTATGCATGTGCATCAACACCAGCTGAAGTATGCGTTGAATAAACATTCATAAAATCTCGTTGTAGCGCTGGAGATCTAACTCACACCAAAGCCCTCCAGGCAAAGTCTGATCGAATGCCTTTAAGCTGTATACTGTGTGTATATAGTTGGAAAAAATAAATATATGGGGTTATTTTGTACTTCATAGGCCACGAAAACCAATTTTGCAATTTTGTCTAAGAAGTCTAACCAACTCACAGCATACACTTCTGTGCAAAATTCTTGACCCCTTCATTTCTTCAGATATTGTTTCCAAAGAGCCAGACTTTCTTGTATTTTTTATGTAGCCTTGAGGAATTATTCTCAAGGCTACCTGCAGGATGTTTTTGGCTCTCATTTTCGGTCCAGTCCCTGTACCTGAGCAGTTTCAGAGCAATGTCTTAGGCCATACTGTGACCTATCACTCATTCAAGCATTAAAACCACCCGATTTAAGGCATGCACCAGTGAGAAACAGGTGCAGATGATGACCGAAAGATCAGACCGGTGATTAGTATACTGGTGATGCTGAATTCTAAATGGTTGGAACAGATGAGAGGGGAAATGAGGTCGCTGCTGAATTGTATCTTTAAGCACTTTGCAGCCTGTCACAGTTAAACATTTGATTTTTGGGGCTTCAAAGCCTTTTGCACAATTAGTCTAAACTAGAAGACAGACAGTTTTTATGCTGTTATAGGAACTTAAACTATAATGTGAAAGATGAGTTTCGGTTACTGTTATTGAAATTAAGATTATTTTCCTACAGTGGCACATGCTGAAACTTCTCTTAGTTCCTATTTTGGACGTTCTCTTTCCTCAAGTTAATAATAATAAAAAATAAATAATAATAATAATAATAATAATGATACCTCATCCTACTGAGACACTGGTATAAGTAAGCTATAGCTTTACCTCTTCCATTAATATTAAGGAAACTTCTTTCTTTATGAAAACTTCACCGTATCAATGATTTTTCTCATTTTCCCCCCACAAGCCCCTGTGAACGAACTGTTACTATAGAAACCATAACGTATTAGAACTTGTGCATTAATACAAACCCGTGATTTGCAGCTCTATTGCTGTCAGAGCTGCAGATATGTTCAATTATTCAACGTCTTCTCTGCATCAGAATCTGGAATTCAGCAGAGACATAGTTTAATATCAGCTTCATGACTACATGGAGTAGGGTTTTAAACATGCAGAACTGAAACGTATCATGCGAATGTATTGATATGAACAGGCACCGAGTCTGGGTGTACTTTCATTTCAGTCATGCTTTTCGTTCCCAGGTTGAGGTGAAACACATGCTCGAGGTGCTTCACTGATGAGGTGCTGATGAGCATCAAAAAAAAAAAAACCTGAGACCCGACTCGAATGTGTGTCCAAGACAAGGGGAACGCGAATGTCGGGAAAGGATATGGTCATAGCTGATTTTTCTGAGGTCAGGCTTTTAATCAGAACATCTCTGTTTTTCATCCACCCGAACATCAATCTGAGAATTTTCCCCTCTATTTCATTTCCAGAGATGATTCGAATGTCAGCTGGTCTGTGCTTCAGCCTTTGGTGTGGGTAAATGCTGTAATAATGATCAATTTAAAATTACTTTGGCAGCCTTTGCCATGAGATCCCTCAGGTCAGAAAAGCATCACGGTTAACACCAAGGTCAGAGTGTACCAGACCTTTAGATTAATGCTACTCTATGGGTCAGAATCCTGGACCTTGCATTCACTGGAGACTCAAAACCTTCCATAACATGTGTCAGTGGCAGATACTCTCTGTTTGCTTGTTTGATTTCATAGTTAAACACTGAAAGTCTCACTTGCAGGAACCTGGAATATATCTCAATATCAATCATCATCAATAGATCAGTCAACTTGCACTCCATGTATGGCCAGGTATTATCCTCTTGGATGGATCTCGACATCCGTGCTGAACATTTATTCAGCAGACTGGAGACTTTACTATTTTAAGTCTATGAATAAATGGACCTGGCTCTAATAATTCAGCACTTTGAACTTCTATATTTACATTTAGGCATTTGGCAGACGCTCTTATCCAGAGCGACTTACATTTTTATCTCATTATACAGCTGAGCAGTTGAGGGTTAAGGGCCTTGCTCAAGGGCCCAACAGTGGCAACTTGGTGGTTGTGGGGTTTGAACCTGGGTTCCTCCGAACCGTAGTCCAATGCCTTAACCACTGAGCTACACCTGATGGGTAAGCCGAGGGCGACAGTGGCAAGTAAAAAACACCCATCCTCATTCCTCATTTTGGTGATAACAGATAGCAGGGATTGATCTGCAGGCATACTGTGTATTAGGTTATACTGTGTGGAAGTTCAATATAACAGTTTATGTCTTAAAGTTAATATGGAGTTCAGTTAATTACTAGCGGCTCAGGTAGACTGTAGGAAATTCCAGTCCTGAACCATTGAGCGACTGCAGTTCTCAGAGGTCTTTATGGTCACCACACGCATGCCAAACAGACCACACGGGGCATCCATGCATCAAGATATCCAACCAGAAGCGGGCACCAGGACGAGTCAGACAGGTCCAGAGTGGAGTGGGGGTCTGGTCACTGGCAGCTCAGGAGCGACATATATAGCTCAACAGAGAGACAGGGAGAGGGAAAGAGAGAGGGAGAGGAAGAGAAAGAGAAGAGGAGAGAGCAGTTTGATTGAAGTAGGCGTGGAAAGGTTGATGGGAATGCTATTGCAGAATTTAAACACTCAATCGCCTAATACCAGGCTGAATGCTTAGACTGAGGAACCTGCAGATGAGTTTTAAAAGGTCTTTATATATTAGCGTTATAATCAACGTTTCTGTATTTTGTTCACTGAATATATTTAATTAATTTATTTAATTGACCTCTATACTCCAACAAATGCACGAATGCATAGTCAATGCAGGTTTTGTCCAGGTACACCGGTTTCCTCCCACATTTCAAAGACAAGCAGTTTAGGCTCATTGGTTGTCCAAATTGCCTCTAGAGTGTGTACTGTATATGAGTGAGTTAGTGATTATATTCAAGGTTAAATTTAACAAATATGTGTAATTTTATTTTATTTGTATATGATCCATAAATATTTCTTAGTTTAGAATTTAGTGTTTCAAATTCTGAATAAAGAGCTTTTCTGTACTTAGTGATAAGTAATTTACTTTAAAGGACCTGAGGCATTATCAGTCACCATCACTTGCTTCTTCTGTGTTGGTCTATTTAGAGTCTGGTGATGGGTGTTGGTGCTGAAGTGGAACTGTGGGTGTGCTTCGACCCTATGTACCAGCTAGATTTGGTGAGCCGTGTGACTGAGGAAGTGCTGGAGGTAAGCTACAGTGGGCACCCTCAGCGGGACACTGTGGCTCTGCGAGGAGAGGTACACTTTCCCAACCTGCTTTTCTCCAGCCATGTGTTGGACTTTGGCTGCATTCTCAACTGCACAGAGGTCCAGCAGCAGCTTACCATGACAAACACCAGTCCACTCCCCGTGATCTACCGCTGGGCCTTTCTCCTGGACCAACAGCATTACTGCATCTGGTAAAGACATCTTTCCTGGTTATAAAAGAATCATGCAGTAAAAATTGCTAATTACTACTCAAAGTGAGGAACAAACCCTTCAATAAACATGAATCAAAAATAATTTTAACATGTTGAATACTTTTGCATGAGATATGCCAAGCTTGCTTGTGATTGCCAATAAAGGTTGAAATCTAAGAGCGCTTACTTTATGTACCAGTGTTATGCAAATTATACAGTGTGGTTACTTGTGTCTAAACATTTTCAATCAGTGTTGGCCGCATTAGCATTTGTTTGAGCTTATGCTATGTGTGGCAACCATTCTCCCAAGAAACACATTCATCAAAAAAGAAGCTAGCTGCTGCTCCATCCATAAAATGTTGAGTTTTATAAGGTCATTCATTATTTTATAGCTTGATTTATGTGTTTTTTTTAATACTTTTTCTTGGATTGTGTGCGTGTGTCTATCTTTGTCTGTGTGTGTTTGTATGTATATACAGTGATACATCGGCATACGAACCCCAACTAAGTTTCACCTTAAAAACTGTAGTTTTGCAAGAAATTTGCGTCAGCATATGAAGCATTTTTGGCACGAGAGTAAATTACCCCCAGCCACAGTGTTGCCTGTACATCCAGGAGCTGTTCAAAACTTGTTTGCGCCAGTGGAAAGCCAAGGAAAGCGAGTTTATGTACTTTTTGTAGTTTTTTTTGCATTTTGTGCAAGATTTAGGGAAGACATAAGCACCATGGGTCCCAAGAATGTTGGCAAGGAAACTAACAGGAAGAAAAGGGAGCCACATTCAGTTTCGTTTTTAAAGTGGCCGGTGCCAAGAGGGATAGTAAATTGAAGTTAAATCCGGTTTCATGTCTATTTAGTTAATATTTTACTTAATTTGGATGTCAACATGATCGTTTACAGTGTATTCAAACAGTCTGTAGAAGACACAGAAACGACTGCAATACACCTTACAAAACTTTACAAATCTCCACAATCTTCACTAATTTAATCTAAACTCTTGCATCTGAACTCTTTTCTGTTCTTGCACCTAAGTGGTGGAATTAACTTCCTCTAGATGTCTGCACAGCTGAGTCTCTGGCAATCTTTAAACAACGACTTAAGAAGAAGTATCTGTTTTGTCAGTACTTGGGCTAATCTTTTTCTACTTTGAATGTTGGCACTATGACTGGTAAAGGAAGAGAGCTAGCTGATATGATGGGACCCAGAAAGGTAGATATACTGTGTGTAAAAGAGACCAAGTGGGAGTAAGACTAAGAACATTGGAGGTGGGTTCAGACTGCTTTACTATGGTGTATGCTGTATAATCAGAGAAATGGTGTAAGTCTAATACTAAAGGGAAGAGTAGGAGTGAAGGAAAAAGAAGATTTCTGGAGTGAGTTAGACAAAGTGGTAGTGAGTGTCCCCAAAGAAGAAAGATTGGTGATTGTAGCTGACCTCAATGGGCATGTTGGAGAAAGGAATAAAGGTGATGTGTAGATGATGGGATAGGTATGGGGCCCAAAAGAGGAATGAAGAAAAATACAGATTGTAGATTTTGCAAACAGGATAAAAATGGGAGTGCGGAAAACATATTTTAATAATAAAAAAAAAAAGGAACACAGGGTGACACATAAGAATGTTGGAAGATGTACTCGGGTGGACTATCTGCTGTGTAGGAGATGCAATATGAAGGAGATTAGAGTCTGTAAGGATGTTGCAGGGGATAGTGTACAGTAGCTAGATAGCATTGGGATAGCTCAGTGGTTAAGGTCCCAGATTAAAATCCCACAATTGCCAAGTTGTCCTTGTTGGGCCCTTGAGCAAGGGCCTTAATTCTCAGCTGCTCACATGCATAATGAAATACAAATGTAAGTCACTCTGGATACGGATGTCTGCCTAAATGTAAATGTCTTTGGGATGACTTTGGAGGTACAGAAGAAGAAAAAGAGAGTAAGGACTAAACCCAGGAATATATGGTGGACACAGCATGGCTTACTCCAAAAAAATGGGACCTACACATGACGTTCTACACATGTGCTTGTATGTAGTGGTCTCTCAAGGGACTTCAAGGGAATTTTTGCAGACATGACTGGTTCATGGAATATCACTTTAGATTCCTCTTCCTAAACCTTTTGTAAAACCTTAGACAGATGCCAGTGTATATTTCTTTTAATTTTAATCATTATGGCTTACAGCTAATGAAAACCCCAAATTCTTAGAAAATTAGAATATTACTTAAGACCAATAAAATAAAAGATTTTTAACACAGAATTGTTGGACTGCTGTAAAGTATGAACATGTACAGCATTCGATACTTGGTCGGGGCAACCCTTGTATGAATTACTGCAGCAATGTGGTGTGGCATGGAGGCAATCAATCTGTGGCACTGCTGAGGTATTATGGAAACCCAGGTTACAAGCGGCCTTAAGCTCTTCTGCATTGTTGGGTCAGCTGTCTCACATCTTCCTCTCCACAATACCTCATAGATTCTCTATGCGGTTTACATAGGGTAAGTTTGCTGGCCGATCAAGCACAGGAGTACCATGTCCCTTAACCCAGGCATTACTACTTTTGGCAGTGTTTACTCCATAAATCTGGTCAGCAGAGGGAAGCAGGAAGTGCTCTAAAACTTCTGGTAGATGTCTGCGCTGACCGTGGACCTAATAAAACCCAGTGGACCCCAGCAGATGACATGGGACCCCAAACCACCACTGACTGTGCAAACTTTTACATGCAACCTCAAGCAACTTGGATTCTGTGCCTCTCCTCTCTTTCTCCAGAATCTGGGGCCTTGATTTCCAAATGAAATGCAAAATTAAATTTCATCTGAAAAAAGGACTTTGGCCCACTGAGCAACAGCCCAGACCTTTTTGTCCTTATCCCAGGTAAGACGCTTCTGACGCAGTCTCTCGTTCAAGAGTGGCTTGACACAAGGAATGCGACAGATGTAGCCCATGTCCTGGATGATCTGTGTGTGGTGGCTCTTGAAGCATTGACTTTGTGCTCTACTTTTTGTGAATCTCCCCCAAATTCTTGAATGGGCTTCTTTTCCCAATCCTCTCAAGGCTGTGGTTATCCTTGTTGCTTGTGCACCTTTTTCTACTACATTTTTCCTTCCATTCAATTGTCTTAACCTCCATGTGTAGGGTGTCAATTAATTAATTGTTAATTAGATGATTAGAGTGGAACACCTTGAATCTCCAATATTTACCTTTTTTAGAATATTCAAATTTTCTGAGATACTGAATTTTGGGTTTACATTACCTATAAGCTATAATCTTCTTCATCTTCCATACCGCTTTATCCTCTATTCAGGGTCGCGGGGGCCTGGAGCCTATCCCAGGAAGCTTAGGGCACGAGGCAGGGTAC
>JAQMYI010000013.1:17868442-17882834 GCA_030014275.1 Clariallabes melas | reverse complement strand
CACACACACACACACACACACACACACACACACACACACACACACACACACACACACACACACACACACAGCCTGCCTAATGAATTACTTTACAAATAACTTTCTTCTTTCTTCTCTTTTTTTCTTCTACTACTATTACTGATAATAATGGTAATAATAATAATTTATCATACAGGCTGAATATACGCGATAATCAATTATGTGTACACTTTGCTGTAATTATATGTAGGAGTATTTATCAAAGCCAATATTTCTATAGCTAACAGAATGATAGAACAATCTTATTGAATATATCGGGGTATAAAACCATATGTAGAAGTCATTACGTGCTAAAGGACCAGATGTACGCCGGATAAATGGAGGCGCCGCGGCGTCGTTATTGTATTATTACAGTACGCCAGATGTTACTGAAAAAAAGTAAATAAATTTTTTTTTTATTTGCTTTTGTTTGGGGAGTGAAATTTGTCTGAAATTGATTTGAAATTTGTTTCTTTCTTTCTTTTTACTTTTCCTTCTTTATTTTTTTAAAGATCGTTATAAATAACTAGCTTTTTTTTAATTAAACAATTCTTCCTGATCACCACCTGGATTGGAATATTAAAATATATATTTTTATATTTATTAAACTTTTATGTAAGTTCCCCTTTCAAAGCACAATGTTTAAACTTTTTTTTTTTTTTCAAAATTATCCATCTTTAACAGTTCCTATGTATTCCTAATGCATTATAATTGCCTTAACCTGTCCTATTATACATTATGGGATGATAATGCTTTATGAAACCTGGGATAAACTTGTATAGATGCTAATTAATAGTTACGGTTACAGCATAAGCATATGATATATTATAATAAAATCAATAAATTTGAGCACAGACATGCATTTTAATGCATAATCAGACGTTATACCAAAAAAAAACCTTAAGAATAATAACAAAGCAATCAGAAATGTTATAATGACTGATCGCATGAAGTAGGAGAGCACGAAAAGACTCTGTGATACTTTACAGTGCATTATGATCTTCCTTATGAACAAGTACAGCATTAGAATGTGTCACATTAAGATGTTAAAAACCTAAATGTAATGAATTCATGAAGCCATTCAGATTTTAATTCTGGCTTATTCCAGAGAACATGGTGTATTATACATCCTAAACATACAGTATTTATAATGCATTATGTAGACCGCACTTGAAACGTGGCTGATGAAACCAAAGGAAATGTTATAATATCATGTAGTACAGGTAGCCTCTACATTATAATACTTTATAAAGTGTTACAGAGGTTAATATGTTATGGACAATTATACAAGCTTATTCTGTACTGTACATACAGTAGTATCCAATAAGCATATGAATGCATTATTATGCAATATTATTGCAATCGTTTCTAAGAGTCATGGCATGTTGTTAGATTGCTATACCAGACACTACATTCTTATGCACAGTCATTATAATATGAAATGTAACTATATATTGAGAATTCATGAGCTCAGGCTTAATAAAGTAATTATATATATATATATATATATAAAGTGTGTGTATATATCTAATTATGGTGAGTTAGAAATACATAAAATCTCTGTTCGTGCACGCTCACCCGTATCATGAGGACGGCTTTCCTGATGTCACGCACACCATCGTAGACCAGACGTGAGGCGTCGATGAACTCGTTCTCCTCGAAAGGTTGGGGTGGGCTTGTGCTCAGAGCTTCAATGGCCACCTCGACCTGCTCGGCAAAGCGGGGCATCACTACAGAGAGAGAGAGCGAGCGAGAAGAAAGGTTCAGATTCCAAATCTCCAAAATTCTTTTAGCTTCTTCTTCTTTTTTTAAGTATTCATTCCATCCCTGAAGGAGTGTAAAATATGCTTTAGGAAACGTCTGCAAGGCTGAAAGAACTGCCGATGCCTGGAAGCTGGTAATGAATGAGGTGGTGTGCTGTGAGACGCGGGTGGAGGGCCCTGCGCTGGGCTGGAACCGTCCCGAACCTGATACGGAGCAGCAGTCAGATTTCCACAGGAGCTGTTTAAAAGCGTGCACTTTGAAGAGACACCGACGAAACGAAGCAGGGCTGCAGCCTGTAGTGTGGAGGACGAGCTCAGTGTGAATGCAGACAGCTCATGATGAGAGGATAAACCCCAGTCCAGCTAATGGCTTTAACCAGGAGAGGAAAAGCAGAGCTTTTATATTCCTAATAGAGCTTTCAGTACTCACATCCACAGTGGGTAGAGTGGGCTCTCTCTCTCTCTCTCTCTCTCTCTCTCTCCTTCCCTTTAATTTATACTGTATCTCATTCTGTCCTTTTATTTCTGTCTCCTTCCTTCTCTTTAATTTCTATCTCCTTCCTTCCTACTGCATTCACACAATGTTTTGAGAATGTAGTGGAAATATGGCTTAGTGTTCTTTCTTTCTTTCTTTCTTTCTTTCTTTCTTTCACTCACATGGACTTGTATAGTAAACACATCACTTTTATTAAAATGACTGATGTGATGAAGTTTCCTGGAATATTAGGAGATCTTTATGTAACACACATGGAAGGAGTCTCCACTTTCAGCGCTTTGTAACAGTCATGGGTATCGCCTTCGTATCGCCTTCATACAGTGACAACAACAGCGACAAGCTGCAATTTGTAAACAGATTAAAAAGATAAATGACACCTCGTTCATACAAAAGCAATAAAACACTTCAGGATGTGCTGTTCCAGGAAAACAATAAACATCGAGCTGTAGCAGTAACAAGACCAGTTTTTTCCCCTCTGTGTTGAGAGGAAGTGAAGCAGTTGATGTTTTTCGTCCTAAAGCCTGCAGTGAAATGGAAGCTCAGGCATCATGTCGGCTGCTCGTTAGGTGGTAATAAGTTCTGATATCGTTCCTCATACTTTTCTGCTGCTCAGTGACACAAAGTGTGCCGGACTCCCCGAGCAGTAAAGCTTCAGTGTGTGAGGTCCAGTTATAAACTTAGTCCTCTACACCAATCAGAACAAGAGACTTTTACAAACTTTGTGAACATGTTTTAAGCCACAGTGAGATTGATGTTGATCATTATTGACTCCCACATCATTGCCCCTACTAATCAAAGCATCACTAGCCAATCATAGGTAGCCGCTGGGAAGAAAGGAAGGTAAGGAAGACAAACAGGAAGGAAGGAAGGAAGGAAGGAAGGGAGGAAGGAAGGAAGGAAGGGAATCAGGAAGGAAGGAAGGAAGAAGGAAGGAAGACAATTAGGAAGGAAGGAAGGAAGGAAGGAAGGAAGGAAGGAAGGAAGACAAACAGGAAGGAGGGATGGAAGACAAACCAAAAGTAAGGAAGGAAGGATGGAAGGAAGGAAAAGGAAAACAGAAAGGAAGGAGGAAAGAAAGGAGGAAAGAAAGGAAAAAGACAAACAGGAAGGAAGGAAAGAAAGAAGGATGGGATGTAGGAAGGAAAAAGGAAAACAGAAAGGTAGGAGGGGAAGGAAGGAAGACAAACAGGTTGGAAGGAAGTAAAGAAGGGAGGAAGGAATGCAGGAAGGAGAAAGGAAACCAGACAGGAAGGATGGAAGAAAGGAAGGAAGGGAGGAAGGAAGGATGGAAGGAAGGAAGGAATACAAAGAAAAAGAAATAAATTAAGACAAACAGGAAGGAAGGAAGGAAAGACAGAAGGAAGGAATGCAGGAAGGAAAAAGAAAAACTGAAAGGAAGGAAGGAAGACAAACAAAATGTAATGAATTAAGACAAACAGGAATTAAGGAATGAAGCAAGGAAGGAAGGAAAGAAGACAAACAGGAAGGTAGGATGAAAGGAAGGAAGGAAGGAAGGAAGGAAGGAAGGAAGGAAGGTAGAATTCATAAGGGATTCAGAAGGTATAAGTATTGCAAGGGAGAGAAGGAGAAAGAAGTGATGGAAAAGGGAATTAATGAATAAATGAAGTAAAGAAAGTAGGTATGATGGAAGGAAGGAAGGAAACAAAAAGAAGGGAAAGAATAGAGAGAGCAATGTAAGAGGGTAGGAAGAGAATATTTAAATAAGTGAGAAAGCCAATACATAAAGAAATAAATAACGAAACAGATAAATAGGCAAATAGTTAGTATTTTCTACATTGTTTGGCTGTACAGTAAATATTACTCTATGCTGTGTGTAATAATGTGTGCTGTGTATAAGGAAGTAAAAGTGAACACAGGTGGCTCAGTTACTGAATAAATCAGGAAGCAAGCAGGTTAATAAACATACTGTATAAGTCAATGAGGAAAAATTGAAGTTTGTACATAAATATGAAAGCAACAAATTCAACGCTCGAGCTAAATAAACAGACAGATGAGTGTGTAGCAGGTGTGGGGTTGACGCAGAGATCAGTTAGAGTGTGTGATTCTCTTACGTTTTGTTTTACAGTAAAAGGGAAATAAAGCAGACGAACGCTGTCAGTGGCACGGCAACGCTGCTCTTTTTTTACAGCCTCGCAGCAGTTGATTTCAAACAATAACGAAGTTGCATGAGACACGAACCCTACATCACAAGGCAGCTGGGGCTTTTTTATTCCTTTTTTTCCCCCTTTTTTTTTCCTACAACACAGCAGCTGAGATAAAAGCTGTTTCCTCTCATCAGCGAGAGGCTGTGATGGAGTGTAATTTCAAAGCACTGGATCCACAGCAGGAGTGAAATCTCCATGTTCCCTGTGACGGGGACGCGTTCGCGCTCAACGTGGTGTCCATCAGAAGAGAAACTGCTGCCTTACACAAACTGACAATAAAGTGTGAAAGGTGCTGGTGGAAAAGACTGATGAAAGATGAATGAGCGTTAAAAGAAGCAACAGGTGGCAACCTGAAGTCACTCGCGCTCGCACTGACTTCATGTCTGGCTGCAAAGTTCCCTTTCACTCCTCTTACACAAAGCCGGTCCGGTTCTTTTTAAAACCTTTTCTTTTGAAGGTCCGGAGCTTTCTCGCGGGGGGTCGTTCCATATACAACACAGTGAAAAAACGACTGCTTCATCATTATCGCAGGTTTAAAAACATTAATATTCTGGCTGTTTGGGAAAAAAATGATCTAGTCATGCAGTTTTTTTTTTTCTTCCAATGAATCTCCAATACAGTATAGTGCTGAGCCAAATACGTCCTTAGGTACCTTAGGGAATACAGATACAGTACCAACCAGCCTGAAGGTGGCCATGTAGTGCTTTTTATTTGCCTCTTCCTGATTTACTTATTTGTCACATTCAAATGATTTGGATCACCAAACAAATTTAAATATTACACAAAGATAACACAAGTAAATAAAATATGCAGTCAATGTTGATTTCATTTATGAAGAGTTAAATCAGTCCAAACTTTACTGGCCAAAACTAATAACTGGTCCACTGTAACTACAGTATGGTGAAAAGGTCATTTAACTCAGCTTTCCAAAAGAATGTGTTCATTCATCATTTAGCAAGGGGGCAATTACTTTTTCACATGGGCCCAGGCATGTTTGGACAGCCTTTTACCATTAAAAAATGATCTCACAGGTTTTTCACTCACGTACTCATCGCCTTTATTGTTTTATCCTGTATTCAGTTTCACGCGGGGCCTGGAGCCTATCGCAGGAGACTAAGGGCAGGAGGCGGGGTACACCCTGGACAAGGTGCCAATCCATTGCAGGGCACACACACACACACATACACACTCATTTACACACTACAGGCAATTTGGGAACGCCAATCAGCGTAATCTGCATAATTTTGGACTGTGGGAGGAAACTGGAGAACCTGGAGGAAACCCACCAAGCACGGGGAGAACATGCAAACTCCATGCACAAAGAGACGGGAATAGAACTTGGCTGGAAATCAAACCTGGACATCTTAATGATTTAAATGTGACAATTATGCAAAAAAAAAAAAAAAAACTTTTTCACAGCACTATACATAATATAGTTAACCTGTACAATCTCTAAACTCCAAACATTCAAGTGGAACATCATTTGTTAATGCTGTCATGGTTCATGCCGATTTGAGTAGACCTATTTAAAATGTCAGACAGGTTCTCCAAATGGAACCTTTAAAGTGGTTAACAGGGGTACTTCAATGGGACAGGGGTAGCTCGGTGGTTAAGGTGTTGGACTACTTATTGGAAGGTTCCGGGTTCAAACCCCATGACCATCAATTTGCCCTTGAGCGAGGCCCCTAACCCACGACTGCTCAGATGTATAATGAGATGAAATGTAATTCGCTCTGGATAAGGGCATCAGATAAATGTCAACAGGTAGAGTTCTACACCAATCTAAATCAGTTCCACATTATGTAAAAGACTATTTTTATAAAAGACCATTGAAATTTCTAAGATTTGTATAAAAACATAATCTGTAGCAGCAGATGTACAGTACAGTAGGTAGCCAAATAAGTTGCATAAGTGTGAGGTTTTTACTTTGGTTTACAGTGAAATATGGATAAACTGAACTGTTAGCATCAACAAGCTGTACTGTGTACTGCACTTACAGACTCTGTCATCATTAGTAACTGCCTGGTCACCGATGTTTAAATGAGGCTTTCCCAAAATATTTATAAATTGATTGAAACATGAACAAATTAAAAAGAAAATAGAAAATATAGTAGGAAGGTCTAAACCAAGATACTGTAACTGTGTGTGATGTAGAGTTGTACATTTTTCCTAGACGTCCGATTTGATCTGATTTTATTACATTTTTATTCGTTACAGTCTTGGATTCGACTCAATAACAATAATGCTCACTGTCTCATTTGTCTCAACAGCTATATTTCTTACATTTTTTAAAATAATTTTATTAAAACTAATACAATAAATGGGAGTCTTCCAAGGAAAATAAGTGACAACCTTTAGGAAAAAGAAAAAATCAAATCCATTAAAAAATGAAATAGCTATTGCACGAATAAGAACAATTGAATGAAGGGTTGGTCAAATTCGCATGAATTGGTTAAAGAGGAGTTGCGGATAGAAAAAAAAAAAGCGTGACGCCGTACTGTAGAATCTGCCAACGTTCTGTTCCACACTCCAGTCCAGTAGGTGGCGCACCTACAGCACATAAACTCAAAAAGAAGCAGTGATATTTTGCGAAAGATGAAAGTGCAAAAAGCATCACGTTAAGAATCACAGAACTGGTTGACTTTAATTCTAGTGCTGTTCGCGGAAACCGCTTTGTATTTGCACATCTACGACTTTTCAGGTGTGCATCGCATCACATCGAGGACCTCTGAGGATTTCGAATTTTATTTGCATGTAAATTATCTTTAAAGGAAAAGTGAGAAGGATTTCAAATGAATCAAGTGGTAGCACATGAATACTGACAGCGCCAGGGGACGATTATATACAGCCCAATTATAAACTGGAGTGATGTAGTTGAGGTTGAGGAACTGTCAATGATACAATACACACACACACACACCGCTGACATCGCTGACATTTCTACATCTTTTTTTTCCCCCAGTATTTCTGGCAGAATAAATTGTGAGGTTCATATTTAATTTAAAAGAAGATAATAATAATAATAATAATAAAAAAACAGTTAATACAGGTTTTAAACTGATCCAGGTACAGACAGTGGCGGTCTCAAGAAAAATGAAAACCATTCAATATGAGGAGAAACAGAGCAAGTTATTCATATATATAAATACAATCTTTAAGATTTATATTTATTATAATAAGTAAAACTTTAGGTATGAGTGAACACATCTTCTGTACAATGTTATAACATTCCTCTACAGTGCATCTCTCTCTCTCTCTATATTCCTTACCTTTTCTTTCCAGACACCTCATTGTCATTCAGCGAGCATCTTCTCTGCTCCATCTTTTTACAAAGCACCAGTTACTCCTTCACCAGCTCTAAACAAACTACTCTGTGTAAATCCGGTCAGGTTGTCCGTGCCCACACATGTCATGGAAAGATGATAAATTGTCCCTTAGTAAAAGTAAAGTGTGTCATACTGCTACGCGAGGTAGCGCCTCACCGGTTTCAGACAGCAGCTTGATGGACTCCAGGACCCGCTCAGTGTACACGCCCGGCTCGTAGTTCTCCATCTCGGCGTTGATGATATGGACCACGCGAGCCGCGCGACCTCGAATCGCCCCTGCTGTCCTGTCCAGCGTGTCCACGTCACCCTCCTGGAGCGCTATCACACACTTGTTCACATCCTCCAGGATGTGGTTCTCTAAAGAAATAAAGGTATGTGTGTGTGTGTGGGGGAGATAAATTAGAAGTAGGAAACAAACTACAGAGAAAAAAAAAATCAAACATGGTTCCAGGGTGTCAGATACCCAATTTCACTTTATATCAAAAACATACACAAGTTTGATCTTATTTATTAAGCAAAACACATTAGCAACACAAAAAAAAAGACTCTTTGCATAGAGCTTATTAGGAAGAGACGACGAAGCTGTTAATTATGGACCAGAGTTCTTTGATTAATGTCGTGCGCAGTTTTAAACAATTTATGTGCAAATAGGGGGAAATAAAAGGGGAAAAAAACCTTTAATTAACAGAGCTAATGCAAATTTGGGGCTGTTTAAATGTTAAAAAAAAAAAACTGCAAAATCACTGAAATAAAAGTGCATTGAATTATAATTAAATTAATAAACAAATGATGACACTGGACACTGGAATACACTGGACAGCAAAACCTGACTCACTGTAAATGTGATAAGGATAATTATTGCTTTATTATTTAAATTGATAAAAAAAATAATAATAATAAAAATCTCCTTTCCTCCTATTGGTGTTTACTGCTATGGTCAATTATAATTAACATTTATAATCAAAAGAATTGTATACAAATAAATCTGTACCTGTAACATTTCCAACATCTTCAGGACAGAACATTTTACATAACTTACATAACACAACGTGACTATTCAATAATAATAATAATAATAATAATATAGTTGCAAGCAACGATGAGCGGGCCCAAGCACCCTGCACCATCGCCACCCAGGCGCATCAGAATGACAGCGGGCACAGTGGGCACATGTATACGTGCAAGTGTGTATGAGCTATGCAGCAAAATCTCGTATGAGACTCTCAGGCATCCTAATGGCAGCAGATTCCAACCTGCCTGCTGATTTACATGAGTTTTCCTGAATGGTGGAAAAATCCTTAGGAAAACGAGAGGGTCCTGCACACCCTATAGAGCTTGGGCCCTAATAAAATCTAGGCAGGTACATTTTCTGAAGAAAATGAAGAAAAAATGAAGAAAATGTGAGCAAAGCTCTGGCCTCTGGGCCTTTTAAAATGATTATTTCATCATTATAAAAAAATATTATATAAAACATTATATAAAACTTTTATATATAATTATACACATTTTATAATGCTTGGGCGTGGCTTTACCTGAGTGAAATAAGCCCACAACAATGTCTCTATGACGATGGGATCCACAGTTAGGTTCAGTTTCAAACCTATGTCCTATGAAAGTTACCATAGTAACTAGTCCCCATTCGAAGAGTTGCATTCCTTGCTATGGGAACTACCTTCACTATAGATTTATTATGGTGAACGTACTGTAGTCCCCATAGCAAGGAATGCAACTGTTCGAATGGGGACTACCTTCGCCATAATAAAACTATGGGGCAAATTTGGGCACCTCTTATGCCCCAGGGGTACAATTTATACCCTCTTGCGGGGTATTGCAAGTGTCAGTCTTCAATTGTGGCAAATTTTATATTTCTGTAAAATTCTTGCTCTGCGCTAGAATCCGTCAAAGGTGGTCTCAATGTTAAGTCTATGGGATTTTTTGGCTGGTAAATTGCCCTCCCTTAGAAATGTCATAGACCCCTATTCCTGAATATTCATGATATAATAATACCTTGTTCATGGCTCTACGACAAACGTACAGTATTAGTTACGCACCAGTAGTTAGACTTGTAATAATAATTATAATACTTATTATTATTATTATTATTATTATTATTATTATTATGTATTTATTAATTATTTGTTTATGTATTTATTTCTTGCGATTTTTCAGTAATGTGACAAGTTATTATTACATGTTTTTATTTTGTCTTTTATTTCTCATGTAAGTGAGACCAGAAGACATACTGTATTGTTTACTGGACTGATGATAAGGCTAAATATAATTGCTTTATTATTCAAATTGATTTTAATAATTATTTAAGAGGAAATAAACTGTAATAAACTGTAACATTTGAGTTTTGTTAATAATTGATAAACGGTAACTGTAACAGTAGCCCTGGTTCATCACACCATAGCGTTGCTGATTATTTTAAAACAGTAACAGTATGACTACTTTTTATAAGGTGTAAACATGTCATGTGTTTTTCACATGAAACACAAGGCACTTAATTTCTTCACTGAACATACATTTCATCGGAGACATGTGCGTTTACCTGAGACGGACAGGAAGTCATCGACGGAGGTGATGTCGTCCACAGCCTCGGTCAGAATGCGCACCTGCTTCTCCCATTGGTCTTTAAAGACGTCCATGTTGTCCTGTGCCACCTTGCTCTGGGGACGAGCCGCCAGCGTCAGCGCAGCATTAATCACCTGAGTGAAGGGTGGAACAAATCAGAACCAGCGCAAACTAAGAAAAAAATAAATCTTCTCCAGGTTCCGTTTTTGTAGGATGTGAGGAAGTTTTAGATTAGACAGACTTGTGAATAAGAAATAACACTTGTTCTATTCTACCTACGTCACAAATGAGCATGATCCCGAAAATACAAACAGGATACAACACAGTAACAATGTAATAAAGTTATATTCTGTCTATTAGCTGGTTTTCTTTATAATCATTGTCAATACTGTATTTGTTGCACTCAAACACATTTTAGTTTAAAGAATTCTGTCTTTGGTAGAGAAGGGAACTGTCTTTGGTCCTGCTGGTAAAAGACAGACTGCCGATAACATGAGCACATCATGTTAGATGTTCTAAGACAACAGACGAACAAAGAAATACTTTATATGATGTATAATCTACTGTATGTCTTTGACAGCTATTGTATATCCAACATCCAGACTTTATCAAGCTGACATTTCAGATATCAGAATAGAAAGTGCAGATAAAAGCCAATTTTAAACATGCCTGGCCAAATCACGGTGGTACAAAAGAGTTCATCCACCATCCATAACACGTGGATCTCATGGCATCATTTGGATATGCAATTTGCATTCAAAATACTGTAATATTCATGACTTTTTGCCTCCTTGTTGGCTTGGCACAGTCATGTCTGAAAAACAGTCTCCAAAACCCAGGACTGACGTGTGAGCGCACAGATGAATTAGTCTGAAAATCAACACCTCAACAGTATAATCCAGCGTCTGCTCCATCATCACTTGACATGTTATAAAACTCATCAGCTTTTCTGTCCATAAACTACCACACACAACGCTGTGAGAAAATCACAGGCTGCCATTATTTCATTTCCTGAGCTGGTTAATGACATTTATTAACTCTGGTTCAGTTGGTACTGTAGTGTCTCTGCCTAACAGATCCAGGATCTCCAGTTTGCTCCTGGATTTCAGATGCTGATCAACCATAACAGTAAAGACATTAAGATTAAAACCACAGTTTTTTTGGTTCCCATTGTGGCAGGGCAGCTCTGGTGTGGTTCAGGAAGACTTCAGGGGTTTGCTGTGGTGTCTGGCACAAGGACATTAGCAGTAGACCCTTTGGGTGCTGTGGGTTGTGAGATGGGGCCTCCATGGATCTGACCTGTTTGTCAGGCGCATCCTGTGGGCGCTCGATCGGATTGGGATCTGGGAATCTTGTACCTCATTTCCACTACACTGGTGCTGGTGCTAGGTGCTCGGCCGGTGCTGGACTGGGAACCACCGAGAACCGGCCCGCATTTACACTAGACAGGAGCTCAGGAAGAGCTGCATGATAATACGTCACAGGCCACGCCCACTAAACAGAAACGAACATGGCCGAAGATGAAAATGTATTTCAGTATCCAAAGGCAGCACTATTTAATAATATAATATATATTATAATAATTATTTACTATTTGGTCGGTTGTTCGTGTGAAGCCTGCGACTATTAGTTCTTCTCTTATTTCCTCATACACTTTTTTTTTTTCTTAAAGCACTTTCCAATTTCTGCTGAATCTCGCCGGATGTCCAAATTGCTAAAAGCGCTTTTGTTTCGTCCGCGCTCCACATTAACGGACTTTGGGTCTCCGCCATTTTTTTTTATGCTCCCTATAACTCCGCCCACCGCTCGTGACGTCACGGGTTCTCGCGACTAGACCAGCAGAGTTTAGGGGCCGGTTCGGTGCTTATTTTAGGGCACCGGCACCAATTTTTTTTCTGTGGAAAAGCGCGGCACTGGTTCCAAAATTGGGAACCGGCACGGGAACCAGAGCAGTGGAAATGGGGTATTGGAGGCCAGCTTGGCGGACTTGGAATATTTGCCTGCTAAACCCAGTGTGCTGTGGGCTGTGGTGCACTGGGTATTCTGGTGCCTTTCTACCGTGTCCAGCATTGACTTTTTCTTGTGATTTGTGCTGCATTGGCTTTTCTGTGGGATTATACAGGACGGGCTGGTTTTTGGTCCTCGCAGGTAAGGGTGAGCCTTGGGTGTCAATGATCCTGCACCAGTTTAACAGTTAAAAATTGGAAACAAAATATATTTTTTATTATTATTTTAATGCATTTAAATAAAATTAGTATTTAGGGGTTTTGAATACAAAATATAAACTGATTCATTAATTCAAAATATTTGCCATTTTGAGAAAATTAAGAAATCTGCTTGGAAATTGTTCGGTTTTCTTTCAAAGTTAGGCCACTTTTAAAATTTCACTAAAAATCATTGGCCACAATTAACTTTCTTTCTTTTTCCTTCATCAAAATTGTCTACATTCACTTTTGATGAAATGGTCCTTTTTTTATAATTCACTTTTACATCGCTAATGCTATGTCTATGTTTATGTAAACATTTGATTCTTTTTTAATGATTTTATGATTAATATAATTTCACACTGAACAGTTCAAGCAGTTCAAGCACATGAACAAAGCAGTCCCTAATTAAATTTCCATTCAATATCAAGCTAATTATTACCTAATCATCATACCTAGCTGTGCCACGATCATTGTGTTGCCCTCTTGGTAGAATTCTTATTAATAATTGCTTTACCAGCCTTTTTAAAATAAATCATCTGTGATCATTTAATAAAGTTTTTCTTTTCTGCATTATTATAATGACTTTATTAAATAAATGAACCCTGTTGCCTATAAAAAAAAACAATCTTCACAGAAAAAATAAAACAGACTCCAGGTGTACCTTGTCTTTGGCACATCACAGTGAGGACAGAAACAATAAAGTGTATGTTCAGATCGCTTCCCTGGAGGAACAGAATCAGGCACATGTCAGAAGAACACACATCACCTTTCTCTCCCTGTCCATGGTCATTCATTCAGATCTATTATTAACCTGGAGCCCTGTTCTGTAATGCATGGCCGTAACTTTCTCCACAACTCTGCTTTGTCCAAACACTGTCGGAACAAGGCATGGTGATGCAGAACCAACAGAATCGAGGTGTGCAAACAGAAAGGAGATGACATGTGGAGCATCAATGAAATTTATCCTGAAGATGGCCAGCATTGAGGTGATGGCATACGTGTCTAAGTGCTGAATTTGATATAACATATTAAAACTTACACCTGGGATATACTAGGCAGCAAGTGAGAAGTTAGTTCTCAAAGTTGATATGTTGGAAGCAGGAAAAATGGGCAATTGTAAGAATCTGAGTGACATCACCACGGCTGAATTATGATGGTTAGACGACTGGGGAGGAGCACATTTGGTCTTGTAAGGTGTTCAAGGAATCCAGGGGTTAGTACCTACAGTACCAAAAGTGATTCAAGGATGGACAAGCAGTGAACCAGAGACAGGGTCTCTATCGGCCAAAGCACATGGAGATGCATAGAATGCATTTTGATCCCATAGAAGAGATTCTGTACCACAAACTTCTGAAAAATGAAACTGAATACTGGTTCTGATAGGACGAACACTGAGTTTGTTGCGTATGAGGTTGTGTAAATGCAGACTAGTCAGGGTGCCCATGCTGACCTGTGTCCACAGGTTCCCTGACGGCAGTGTGATGGCCAGGGCCCACTACTGCTGGGAAACCTTGTGTCCTGCCATTCATGGATGTTGATGTTAGTTTGACATTCACCACCTACATAAACATTGCTGCTGTCCGAGATACACCCCTCATGGAGACGGACTTCCGTTATGGTAGTGGCATCATACAGCAGGATAATTCGCCCTGACACACTGCAGATGTTTTAAGAACATGACAATGAGTTCGAGCCGTTGACCCGGCCTCCAAATTCCCCAGATCTCAATCCGAACGAATGTCTGTGGGATGTGCTGGAGAATCAAGTCTAATCAGAATCAGAATCAGAAAGAGTTTTATTGCCAAGTACGCTTGCACGTACAAGGAATTTGTTTTAGTGACAG
>JAQMYI010000013.1:17846982-17868342 GCA_030014275.1 Clariallabes melas | reverse complement strand
CTTTGCCACTGAAAGGACCAACCCCTCGCTGGGCAATGGTGGCTCCAGCGGTGAAGGCTGTGGGTTACTGGGTTTCTGATCGGAAGATCGGGGGTTCAAACTCCAGCACCGCCAAGCTGCCACTGTTGAGCCCTTGAGCAAGGCCCTTAACCCTATCTCCTCCATTGGGTGCTGTCTCCTGGTTGACCCTGTGCTCTGACCACATGAAATATGCAAAAAAAAAATAATTTTACTGTGCTGTAAGACTGTAAGCCACTGTGATGTGCACGTAACAAATAATTGGATCTTTATGTGATGCTCTGGTTTGTACTTTACTTCAAGGGTATCAGTGAATAATTGTTTCGCCTGAGAGGCATTGGTCCTAGCTCATTTTCTGTAACGAGCATGGCAACACACACAAGCACGCATTCAGTGTTGTGCTAAACTAATCACTGACAGACAACAGGTTGACCCAGTGTTACGTTTCAAGCATGAGAAACTCTTTGATCTCTCATTTCGTCGGAGTCTGTGTTTCTTGCAAGAACTCGTACAATACTGTTTCGCAGTGTATACTGGGTGAGGAACACTCAAGATAAATTGGGTTGGCTGTCTGGCTCCTTATCACTATTGATCAGTAAGGCAATATTTTCTCTTCAGGAAGCCATAGAACTGATTTCGGTCAACAGACTCTGACTAGTTTGGAGTCGTCCATGTACCGTATATACACAATATTTCCTTTTTTTATATATATTTACAAAAACCTTCTTTATTTTAATCTGTCTTAGCACCTTCATGCTAAGAGGCACAGAGATTAACTTGATAACCCATCCAACATCATGTCAAGGTCATGTCAATGAGTATATACAATATACTATATTTTTATCAATAGAACTTCGCCTTTGAGTTCCTTTTTCAAATAACGAAGTCATCTCATGTTCTCTTTTGTCCCTGTGAATTTCTTAATGATTGAGTGCTGCATTTATATGAAAACTCAACCAGCAGATTAAAGTGAACGACTTGCGAAGAAATGAAAAGCGAGACCCTGTATCCATCATGTTGATAAAAAAATCATGTTGCTTGTTTTCAAGCATCTTGTCTACAGATCTCAATAATTTTCCACATGACAGTGTTTTGCTTCTTATTTTCAATAATTTATTCATCTAAGGGAGACAATCTGATCACATTCTTTATCCATAAAAGTCTATATTTTCTATCCGTACATCAACATTTAAAAGTAAATAATATCTGAATAATACAGTTGCAGTCAGGACGTAACATACATACATACATACCTACACTTACTGTATCATTAATATGGATTTCATTATGGATGTCAATACTGGGTCTGCAATTAATTATTACGTTAAACTATTCACCCACCATCCTCATTTCCTGCCAAATCCTGAAAAACAAGGCTTCGTTTATTTTTCGGTTTTCAGGAATCAACACAGGAATGAAATTGTTCATAAAGCACACCTGATATTTGGTTGAACATCCCAACCTAAGAAAGTTTCAATAACCATCAATAAACGTCTGGAAGAATTCTGGTTATTATTATTATTTTTTTTTTTTTTTGACCAACCATCTTACCTTAATTAAAGCTTTTAGTTTCCTGGAATAGACCCAGCATTTAACTATGTGTCACATGTCAACGGTGTTGAAGCTCAAAAAGCTTAAAGTTAGCCAGCTCTATCCATGTTTGTGGTCAGTGTCATATTAGAATACTCGATTCTGTCCAACTTATAACCCTCCAGCTGATGAGTGGAGGTTCTGCTTTCCCTCCTTCTTTATGATTCTACCCACTATATGCAGTGCACCAGTTTTGCTAGCATTGAAACAGCCCCAAAGCATGATTCTGCCACCACCACCATGCTCAACAGCTGCTATAGTACTCTTGGGGTTGAATGCCTGGCCTTTAATCCTCCAAACATACCTTTGGATCGAGGATTTTTTCTTGTACATGTCATGAGATGCATGTAGTCAAGCTTGAAGGTGTGGATTTTGAAGCAGAGGCTACATTTTTTAGACAGTAGCCTCTTAGTCTGCGGTGGGGTAAAACTTTCTTGACTGTGGACAGTGACCCTGGTGTTTCATCAGCTTCCAGGTCCTGGATTGTTCCTGACCATCTCATTCCCACTTCCTTTCAGCTGATGGTGATACTCTGGGTTTTCTTCCAGACCTTAGCAAAATGGTTCCACCTCCCAATATCATGGACGTATGTACTCAGAGAGACATTACTGACTTGTGAAAATCTGCCATCCTCTTTCTCAGATCTGGACTGAGCTCCTTCAACTTCCCTGTTGTACTGTGTTGGTCAAGCAATGAGGGCACAATTTTTAATCTTGCACAGAGAAGATACCACCTGGAGTCCATCATGATGATGATGATGATGATGATGGTCATCATCATCATCATCATCACACTAGCCTTGGGCTTGACAAATTAAAAGACAGTTCAGGAATTCAGCACCACTGAATTTATGATATAAGGGAGTGTTATGCTATTGACGCTTTGTTGATTTCATAAAACGCCAAATACATTAAAACTTGTTCTCTTGGGTAGAAAAAAAAAACTAACAAACAGTAGTATATAGAAATAATTGAACGCCCAATACTGATGTGAAATTTACGTTCATGGTGAGTAAATGTACACTTTTAACCGCAGCTGTAGATGATATTATCTATTACAGATGTATTCAATTCTGTCACATCTGGTTTGGATCAAAAACTACATCTGGAATTCTGTAAAGCTGCTGTGTGGCAGTGGGAGTTGTTAAAAGCAATGCATGAAAGGACCCTTACCTGAGGACACAAGCTGTCAATCTGTGTAGCCGCCATGCGCACCAGCTTCACCCCTTCCTCGTTGTTGGAGATAGAACATGCCAGATTAGCCACCTGAAGAGAGAGAGAGTGTGAGAGAGAGAATATTAGTGAGATATTGGGTTATAGGTAATGGCTTATTAAAATACCAGATGAACAACGAGGCAGTCTTGCCATTTAGTTGCATAAATCCTGGTGAATCTCTCTCTCTCTCTCTCACACACACACACAGACATGCAAAATCCTCGTCCTCTTGCTGTTCATGTCGTCAGTCGCCAGCTATCAGCACGGCCTGCGCTGCTCGGGATTTTATGCCTGACTTGTAAAGGCAATGTCAGGGCAAAATATGTACAGAGCTTTAGAGCGCGTTCAAGTGTTAGATTAGTATTTGTTATTTCTCTGCGTGAAGAATGTGAATTTTTTAAAGACCCCCCTCCCCTACTCCCCCTTCATCACCATCACCTCAACACAACACTTTTTTTTTCATTTATTTAAATGTCCACCAAGCTCAAGAACATTAACGACCCATGACTCTCTGCTGTCTTTTGTGTAGGAGGCGACGGCTACACAAGGTACTCACGAGGTAAGTTGCCATCGTGAAACACAATCACCCTTAAAATGTCACCGGGTGCATGGAGAGGGGCCTAATTGGAGCCCATTTGGTAAGTCGGCAGTGATTAGCTGGCTGCGCCGAGGTCTGTGCTACAGCAGAGTCATCCTCATTACGTCTGAATATTCGGAATGATCACGTCAGTGTGTGGCTCGACCGTTTGATCCGAAAGTACATCTCGGTGTGTAATTATACTAGCAGATGTCCCGGGTAAAGCAGAGCGCCATGGCAGCTAATTCTGAGGCAGAACATGATCGACAGGGATGCCGCTATCTGCTACCTATGGTGCGTCAGGCTGAGTTATCCGCACTGAGTTACACATCACATCTGCTAAGAAATGTTTTAACATGGATTTTGCCTAATCCATTGTTGATTAATGTTTTATACCAGCACACCATGAAGTGTTTTATTTCTTACAAAAATAATACCTTCACAGCGATGAACATTATCTCTGTTAAAGTTAACTTAAAAGGCAATGTTCTGATTATGAACTCCTCCTAAATGCTAATTCTGATTAGATAATTGCTAATTAATTCTAGGCAGCACAGTGGCTTAATGGTTAGCACTGTCACCCTGCACCTTCAGGGTCCGGATTCGATTCCCACCTTGGGTCTGTGAGCATGGAGTCTGCATGTTCTCCCTGTGTTTGCTTGGTTTTCTCCGGGTACTCCGGTTTTTTCCCAAGACACGCAGATTACCCTAATTGGCGCTCTCAAATTTCCCATAGTGTGTGAATGAGCATGGTCGTAAAACTCGGAATAAACACAATGGTCATCATTGGCCTTCAATGTTTATGGCCTCCACAGTCCCTAGTTGGACTACAGAGGTTCCTAGATGGAATTAATGCTAATTTTGAGTACTATTGGTATACGCCTAGCACTGAGATCTTGTGTCCAGTTTGCAATGTCACTAAATAGTGTGCATAAATAAAAAAAAGTCCGAAATCCTGGAAGCCTTCAGCCTGAGAACCTCAGCAGGCCTGCTAAATTATACTGAAGCTATACTGAAAAGTGTACTTGTGACCACGCAAGACTAAACTGGTGTAGGTTACTAGCTGCCAATTTACCAGGAAAGCTCCAGACGGACCTGCCATCCTTACATTTAACACCTTACTCAGTCATGTGAAGTGAATGTGTGTTAAAGGATTTCTGCTTCTGACCAGGTTCTCCATTGAAGTTCTTACAGCACTATGATGCATCCTCTGCCCTTGAGAGCAGATGAAAGAAGAAAGCAAATGCCTGAAGATGGAAGGATCAGCGCAGTGAGAAGAGAGACTTTTAAAGAGTTGAACTGAGTGCCTGAGACATCTGTGCTATCAGAGAGCTTTTATGGACGTCTCGAAGTACCGAGACCTCCAGGATTTGCAGGTAACCCATAATCTCCTACTGCAGATGTGGTCTGGAAGACAAAACCATCTCCTCGTATACTTCTTCTACCCTGCTTCTAATTTCATTCCCAGTTTTATGAAGAAAAGCCACGATGCAGCATCCAATCCAGTCCGAAACTGGAAGTCGCAAGAATCTTATTGACTTTTTTTCCCTTTCTTTTCTGAAAAGAGGCCTCATGCGAAGGCAGCCAGATTGCCAAACACGTTTTAATGGTTTCGTTGGCAAATAGAGCGAATCTAGTGTTGCACTCAAGATGAAGAAAATGAGTCTCAGAAAGCAAACGCACAACATGGTGTGACATCTTTGGGTTTTCGCCATCAAATTATTGATTTTTTTTTTGGAGCTGAGATTTCAGTAGGGTTCAAGATGATAGATCAAAGGTGTCCAATTTGATCTGAAATGGACTGGTGGTTTTCATTCCAAGCAAGCAGGAGAGCCAGGATTACCTGAATAAACACTTGGAATCAGGAGTACCTGCTGATTGGCAGAATGCGCCATTTCTGCTTTTTTTTTTTTTCTCCTTCAAATTATTGCATGATAGACTGTAAGAAAGCAGTTTTGGGTAAAGCCTGTAATAAATATTCCATGCAATGTAAAGTGTCTTCTTTATGTCAGATTATACAATGATGATCCTCTTACAACAGATCTGTGATTTAAAAGCGATTATTATATTCTGCTCATGTCATCAATCAGCGTAATCCAGAAATCAGCTTAAACAGGCTTGTTCGGGTCAAACCAGGACTTGTAATGAAATTGCTGGTGAATGAAGAAATAAAAGTGATTGACGTTTATAGAGAAGACTTCAAGCGCAATATGGTGATGAGACTTCTTAGCTGCAGTAAAAGGTGCCGCAGTCATTCCTGTCAACATGCAGAGAGTGGAATGGCTGACCCTTGAAAATCGATGGATAACTTGTTACCAACTTGTGAAGAAAGAGACGCACCTGTCTGTGGGAACTGTACACATGATCGTTCACCGACACCACTTGCACATTACAGGAGCTCGACTAGGAGCCCACCCCCCATACAGCCCTGACCCCGCTCCAAGCCAATTCATATTTGGGCCATTAACGGAGTTCCTGGGAGGCCAGTGTTTCAGACATGAAATGATCATACTGAGAAAACGTTCTATCTTGATGGTATCCAAGCACTAGTGAAACCCTGGAATACATGTGCATTAGTGTAGCCTGGGATTATATAGAGACATAAAGGGAATTTTTACTCTCAGAACAAATTACTTAAATATATTCATGTTTAATTCAGACTTTGCATTCCACCACAAATTGTTAATCAGACATATTTTGGCAGGCATACACAGGTTATAAGTATTTCTCCCCGAAGAATGCTGCACGCCTTCAAGTCTAGCCAGTGCTCAACAGGAAAAGCAAATATGCCAAGCGCTCACTAAGACATTTTTCTTCCATGGCAGCAGTTCTATGCAGTAGCACCTAAAGAAAGAACCAGAAGATAGGAGAAGCTGTTTGCCTGACTGCTCTAGCCGATCGCCTGCCATGTCCCTGGACGGAGCTTAAATAAATCAGACTGACACCATGGCCAAGACTGAGGAGCGTGGCCCACTGGGGAAGTGCAAAAGCAGGGTGCTAAGTGCATCCACGCCAGAGCTAGTCACAAATCCTTCCTACATCGTCCCAGTGGTACTGAGCCACAAGGTCCTGGCTGTAAAACAGACAGAATCAGGCTTATATATATATATACTGTACTGTATATATAAACCTGGAGCTGCAATGTGGACGAAGCTTTAAATAAAGTGCTGTTAGGATCATGCTCAGGACATTTGATGCAACAAATCAAACTTTAAATGATTTTTATATCTGGGTTGCTTCTGGGAAATTGCTTGTTATGGGAAAACGGTGCCTTACTTCTCAGGGCAATATGAATAATCATGTAGTTTATTTATTTCACTCCTATACCTGAAATGCCCCTCCAGAGTTTAGGTTAAAAAAAGCAAAAAGTTTTCTAAAATCTAACCATAAAGGCAAGAGCATCTAGCTGAAATGTTACCATCTCTCATTCTCATGTTCTCCAGTTCTCCATAAAGAAAAAAAAAAAGGTACTAAAACTAATACACCAGCACAGAAACAGGCTGAGAGATGAACTGGATTAGAGTTTAAAAAGAACATGCATTTTTTTTAGCATTCAGTCCTGCAAATGGACATTAACGATCAAAGTGACACGAGAGTTAGGTGTTAGAACTCTTGAGTCAATTCACAAGTAAAAATCAATGCAAACTGATTACTCAGAAAGCATGTTAGGCTAATTAATCATTAATAGATGTTCAATATCTATGAAAAGCTACTGATGAAAACCAGGTCATTAACAGACTCAGGTGAAGCTGTGGTTTTCCAGTAATACATAAACAAAGGGAATACATAAAAGCAAATGAATGCCTGAACCAGATTTCCTCCGGGTTATTTTGGAGTTCCTGTATCGATCCTGAGTCGTCTATCTTCTATGAGTTTCGGCTCATCTGTAAACGCGATTCTCGTGCAATTCTCCGTTTTTTCTCCCACCTCCACAAAAACATTGGTAGAAAATATTTGAGCGCATGGTGACCTGTAACAGAATGCCATCCCATCCCATGGTACTGTATATGGCCCAGCATTCCCAGGAAAGGGCCCGGATACAGCATGACTCTGACCAGGGCAAAACTTTACCAGCAGGCAAGGAGGGTATCTCAATCCCATGCATCTGTCTCAATTCATTTCAACTGAAATAAGGCGGTCTGGTACTGTAAATGCAGGATTTCCTATTTCCATCATCTCTTGTTTCTGCCCTTACTGTTGCATTAATGCAATATGCATGTAAATTAGGGAGAAAATCGCAAAGATTGTGATTTAAAAAAAAACTGAATAAAACTGTGGCATAGGTCGGATGCGGGCAGCCGAGCAGCCGTTGGTTAAAGTCATGTAACAACACTTAAGCATGACTTATGAAAGTCTGTCACCTAAACGGTTGATTTCTTTAGTAAGCCCATTTTTAAAAAAAAAAATTATTTTTATTTTTATTCATATCCTCTGGTCCGTCTTCCAGCATCAAACGATCCTGTGTAAGTTTGGATCAACAATTCTGTCCATTGTTGTCATGTGAAAGAAGTCTGCAATTGCCTGTCGTATTTGAAGAACCCTTCAAAACAAGAATGCCTCAGTCGCAACACTATAATCGGCCTTGAAATGCATTATTTGAAGGATGTGTCCCCCAAATTTCCAAACTGAGTGTTTTAACTTTAAATGCAGCTGATCTCAAGTCATGCAAAGGAAAAAAATTATGATAATAAAAAAATATGATAATCTTCCTTCCAGCAATCTCACGCTAATGCTCTTCTGGGCATCTGACCTTTAACAGGTGTTGGCTTTTCACACTTTCCTTAAGTGACACTTTTTTTTTTTGGAAAACGCCAAACAGTGGAAGTGATTCATTCATTGCGTGGGATTTGTCATGACCGCGGAACCTCACGTGTCTCGCCTTGTTGGTGATGACATTAAAGACTAGCTGGAGAAGGAGAAAGAACATGAAAGGGGCGGGGGGGGGGGGGGTGCCATGGCATGCTAATTGCCACAGCCTGGCCTGCATCTGGAGCTTTGAAGCCTGTCTAACGTCGGGTACGAGGACTTCTTTCAGCTCTTGTTGAGCAGGGCTTGTGATAATAATCATAATGATAATCCGTGAGTCTGAGACATTTATAAAAAGCGAAAGTACATACAATATATGACGCTTGAAGAACATGTACCATCCTAAAAGTATTTTAAGCTTAAAGTCTGCCTTAATCATAGTGACTCATCTTCCTGATTCCTGATTGCTGATAAAACTTTAGTTTTTTTCTTTTTTTTTTTCTTTTTGCATTTCAGCATAATTAACTGCTCTTCAACCAAAGCGGCTGATAAAGCGGATGAGTCACAACTGAAAATAAATCGAAGGCAGGCAAACAAATGCAGAAAGAAGGCATGGGTTAAAACCACGTTCATTACTTCACTTGACTTTTAGGCAAATACATTTGTCTTGATCGCTGCAGTGTACTTTGTGTCAAAAGATTACAAAACACAATTTGGCTGAGTTTGCACAAGTTTGACTTTCTTGTATTTTTAATGAAGTCTCGAGGAAGGACGTTTTTGCCTCTCGGTTTTTTTTTTTTTTGGCAAGTTTTTGTCTCTTGTTGATTTTCAATCCAGTGCTTGTATCTAAACAGTTTCAGAGAAATGTATCTACAGTATGAATTTACAGATGTTCATGCTGGCGATTAGTATACTGCTGATGCTGAACGCTGATTGGTCTCTTTTTGAGGCTTCCCATGTACATTACATCTCCAGTAACCTTCAGTAATCACTAAATAATAGTAGTTCCTAGTACTAGTACTAAGTAGTTTCCTGTAAAATGCACTTTCGATGGCCTGCTATTAATTTTTTCTAGAAAAGAATTACTAACACTAACATTACATAAATCCCATCCTAAACACAGCCAAAGAAGAAGCTCGGCATACAGTCAATGCAGTTCAAGGAAACTTTTAGCCCTAAGCTACTTTCCTAGTTAAGTGTTATTCATACGAAAAGACAAGGCTTTCATTTAGATTTGATATCGATTGCTATGTCCTTAATAAAAAGTCTTTCCAAACTGGAATTTCGTTTCATTTCGCTACCTTTTGCAAGAATTACAAATATCAGCACACACCTTTTATCTGAAGCAATGACAGGAACAAGGACTTCACTTAGTAGGAATCTGGCCTTACAGTATGTTCAAAGAGTCAGGCCTTAATTCAATGAATGAACAAACACACACACACACACACACACTCGCACACGGACCCACAAAATCATTCTTTGGACGAAGTTACGTTACATAACAGCCAGCGGTGTGCAATCCAATATTAACGACTACATCTACACGAGTAAGAAGCCAAGGTCCAAAGCTCAGCTTGGCAGATATAACACCAATAAATGAATGAATTCTAAATATGATTTATGTTCCTGAGTGGAGTGTTTAGGTCTGAGAGCAGGCAGGCATGGCCTGAATGAACACCCAGTTACTCATTTTGTTCATATAAAACTTCACTGACTTAAACATGCAACATGGAAAGTGACAGAAAGCAAAGTGGATAAAAAAGTGAGGCTGCTGGATTATTAAGACCGGTCATGCCATGGGAGTCTGCGTATATTCCCGACCTAAAATTCAATTCAGACTTTATTATTACAGTATATAACATCAAATAATATCTCGATTAGAAACAAACATCGGAGCTGTGCACATGAAATCTCGTTTGTTGGCACATCACATAAGATTGGCCGTAACTACCTTTGAGGACCCTGGACCTCGTTATGTTAGAAAGGCCGTTTATTTTTGTCTTTGGTGTTTTTTGGCTACCGATTGAGTTGAGGGAGGGGTTCAAGTGGGTGGATATGTGCGGTGAAGCTGCCAAAATTATAGTGTAGAAACTACAAACTTTTACATGCACACTTTATCATTAATTATGGTACACCTTTTTTTCTTACTATAGAGTAAAACGTTAATTAGTGTAAGTTGAATAACACAGTTCGCACATAAGTTATATTGCACAACAGTTCATTCTGCCCGAGTAACCTGATTGGACGAGAGTCATTACATGAATAGTGATAATAGAGGATAACAACATTTATATGTTTGACTTTATGTATCACTCGGCGTCCCAGATGTTCTACAGTGGTTAATTACACTAAAACGTCAGTCGCAGTACTGAGGAGAGAGCAGCTTCCTGCCAAAACCCACATTCAAAACCAGTCACAGAAGCACTTTCAGCAAGAACCACACAGCTGATAACGCTATGTCATCTTAAACAACACATTGTGTCCTTAGAAATCACTTCTAACATTGTTCTGTTCACAGCTAACACAAGCTACAGAGCCAACCAGCTTCTGAATCCCAAATCCCTCTTTAGTCCCTGATCAAGGGGACTACTTGGTGTGTGGAACAAGGGGTTGTACACCCTACATAGCGGTTAATTAGACCCACCAGTCATTGAAAAATATGTGTTGGCGGAAAACATAAATTTTTTAAATAAAAATTGTAGCACTTTCAGCATTTTACTGAAACATGATGAGGAGGAGCTGAAGCAGCACCTAAACATTTGGCGCTGTGTGATGTGGACTGTGCTAAAAAAAAAGCCTTAATTCTGCACCTCTGATCAAAAGGATAGTGCAATGATTTAACAACCCTTCTGAATTTTGTGAATGTGAGTGGATAACAGTTTTTTTCCTCGACGAAAAAAAAAAAAATACTATCAGGACCCACGGGATGATGGCGCCGTGGCCCACTTCAATTGCCGTATTGATTGCTCTCTGGGATTGCTGCAAGGCCAGCAGTTGCACCAGGCAGCCGAGCACAATTATGAAAATGGACCAGAAGATGTTCTTTTTTTCATTTGTCTGTTTATTTAAGAAAACTCGGGAGTCGGGATTTAAAAAGCACTTGGGGAAAAGCTGTGCATTTTCTGTTTAATTCTGGATAATTTGTGCCAAAGGCTGTTTTCCCAGTCCTGTGGAGAGCACTGCTTTCTATTCTCTGGTACATTGCTGCACTTTTTGCCTTGCCGGGTCCACCCTTCAGACAAGGATGCGACAATGGAGCGCGAGAATGGTGAAAAAACAAAGCACCAGCGCGATTCTTTAGCTCTTTTTCTTATATATAAGTAGAAGGTTTCGACAAGTACAGAACATAACCAAATTCCGAATCTATGGCTCTGCAAGTCAAGAGCTGGCTGGCTTTATGTGGCTTTTTGACCATGCAGTGTGTGCGTTCTAATAAAAGACAAATTCTTATCTATCTTAGGATTTAGGAGGCCATCTAAAGGCTGCAGAACGCTCCAGACTTTCTAATAAATAAGTAACCATGTACATAACCTCATTACAATTCCAAACACACCCACAAATCTTCACTTCCTGGCAGCTACAAACTATAAAATCAAATCAACAATAATCTCTACAATATGTTATTAATTTCAAATGCACTTTAGATCTGAACACACCCTGAGACATGACTGTATTCGAGGTAGCGACAGCGTACAGTGGACACACCGGCCGCTCAGACTCCGGAGTGGCTCTGACATTCCTACATATATTTTGCGTGACGGTCGCTCACCTCTCACCTTTTTACAACCCATTCTTTTTGAGTGATGGCTCTTGGTGAGGCGATGATTCATTCACGCTTCACCTAGAGCAGAATAGACTGATGATGAATTGCTGGTGAGAACGACCATCTATATTGTTCTTCATCACATGTCAGGGAATACATTTCGGAGAACAACTCGCAAAACTGCTCATCCACCGACAAGCCAACACTAAAATTCATGCCATGTGTTACGGTATATATACATTTAGGCACTTGGCAGACGACCTTATCCAGAGCAACTGACAGTTTTATCTTATGATATATCTGAGCAGTTGAGGGCCTTGCTCAAGGGCCCAACAGTGGCAACGTGGTGGTCGTGAGGTTTGACCCGGGACTGTAGTCCAATGTCTTAACCACTGAGCTACCCCTGACCCCCTATGTACAACCTGTGCAAAAGTCTTGACCCCCCCCCCCCTAATTTCATTATATAAAAATAAAATAGATTCAATTAAAGGCGGTGGTATAGTTAGCACTGTCGCCTTGCACCTCCAAGGTCCGTGTTCGATTCCCAGCCAGGCTCGATTCCCGTCTCTGTGTGCATGGAGTTTGCATGCTCTCCCCGTGCTTGGTGCTCGGGTTTCCACAGTCCAAAGACCTGCTTATTAGGGTAATTGGTGTTCCCAAATTGCCCGTAGTGTGTATGTGTGTGTGTGTGCCCTGCAATGGATTGGCACCCTGTCTAGGATGTACCCTGCCTCATGCCCTAAGCCTCCTGGGATAGGTTACAAGTCCCTGTCACCCTAAATACAGGATAAAGCGGTATAGAAGATGAGTGAGTGAGATTCAATGAAAGAAATGAGAACAAATGTTTTACCATCACTGGCTGCAAATTTAAAACTTGGTTGCTTTTGTAATAGCCTCAGCAGCGACCTCATTTCCCCTCTCGTCTGTTCCATCCACTCAGCATTCGGCATCAGCAGTATACTAATCACCAGCCTGATCATCTGTCATCATCTGCACCTGTTTCTCACTGATGCTTAAATTACGCAAAAATCTTCCTCTGAAAATAAATGAGAGACAAAACGTCCTCCAACAAGCTATTCTCTATTTCTTAAAACTACAACAAAAATACAAGAATGTCTGGCTCTTTGGAGGCAAACTTATTAATATTTTTCATAAAGAGACAATACGAAAGGTATAAATATAGCCTGATACCCAACAATGATGCCGTACACAGGGTCAAACGTCTTGTACCAATCTAGATTTGAAGTGTGTCTCACTCAACGTCACAGCACAAAACAGAGTCAAGGACAGGAGATCAGATATATTAATAATTTCCATTTTCAGCCAGTTAATATGCAGCCCTTAAACTTAACAGAAATAACTCACATTGTGTAACGTGCATCTTCAGCGTAACCAAGTGATATAGCGTAAAATTTTCTCTACTAGTCCCTGAACCCCAGGTTGTAAAGTGCAAATTTTGTGATCTTTGTAAGCATTATGGTCATGCTACAGAGCGCTTCCTCGAGTGTGACAGTTTCCGTGTACGCTCACGTCATTGGTCCATGCTTACAAGCACCCTTGCACGTGTCACCTTGGACTCACCACGTTTGCTCATACTGCTCGGGCACGCTCAGGTCATCCGTCCTAAAGAGTTTATCTGTGTAAACCACCATCATCTGATTTAGCAATATTGCTTGGACCTTAGATATTTTGCATGAATTATTCAAAGGTATTAGAGACAAGATATATATTTTTATTCATGTTTACATATGGGGTGTAAGTAAGATCAAGCAATTAGATTTTTCACCCTTTTATACTGTAAGAACAACCCCTTCCTTGGTTTATTGCTCTGCTCTGTTGTTCTCTGGATGGGGTGTGGCTCGGCAGTAAACCACCACATTTGGCTGAGGAGTGAAACACAGGGAAAATGAGGTATTAAAAACTGTATTACTGTATATGAGGTGCATTTCAGTCGGAGCATTAACACACACACACACTTTAGGTGAGCTCTGTGGTAGTCAAATATGGGACCTTTAATTGTAAAACACAAGCACGACAATATCCACTAGAGACTGCGACAGTATCATGTAGCATTAGCACTTTCTTTTATTTTTTTATGAGGATTAGGCTGGAACTGGATACCAGTGTCAATACCAGTGCATTGCACCCTAATAGGGATAATAACTTTTTTCCCCCCATTGAGTGTGTTTGCCTCCCCGGCACATTCACAGCGCGATCTCAGTACAAACCTCAGTGTTCCCGATGATGGATGTATCACTATTCAGTGCAGTGTGGGTAAGGTAGCAGATCCATTAGAGCTGACATTTATACATGGTTACACTCGACTTTCTCCTTCCCTTTGCTGTCAAGTACATATACACACATACACTCACATATCCACACACACTTCGAATTCATTACTCCTTGACTGGAATCCTTAAGGTGTACACCACATCATCGACTCTTAATTCCACCTTTAACCCCGCCGACTAACTGTGCACTGAAGTACCATATTAGAATAACAGAAGGCCCGTCTCTGATAGTCTCCCCGTGTTGATATTAGGGGTTGAATATATTGATCACTGTAATATATCGAACACTCAAGGCCTTGTGTAATAAATGTGAAGTCAGCTTTGTGAATCTGTCTCCGCCTGGAGCAGCTGCTACCTCCGTTTGAAGCCTTTCCATCTTCTGAATTGTGACCCGGCACGGCAGACGCTGCTTCTCCGCTTTGTTTATGAACTCGGCAGGTCGTTCGAACGGGAAACAAAAATCAGCCTGCTGCATCTCACATGGAGATGATTCTTGCGAGAGAACAATGCAACATAATGTGGAGCAGGAAACATCCAGGACAATCAAGAACCTGGCAGTGGATGGGTGATACCTTGATGGATTTGAGTGTAATCAAACACATATGCAGTACACTTGGACTCTGAGAATCGGAATAATTCTCACATGTGCTGAATTTCACATCGCTCACATGACTTCCTTGTTCCTTCTCCAACTTTTTATCCTGCGATAATATCCGTTTATTCGTATTTGCTGGATTTTCTACAGCATCATGTACAGGACTTGGTAAGGTACACCACGCAGCGTGATGTTGAGCATCTAGATCCTAGGTTCTGAAAAGGCTTTGAGTACAGGAACATAAAATCCATCACAAGTTCCTGCAACATTATTATCTTCTGAAGACAGATATTTATGCACAAGAACAAAGGCATAAAGGTCGATTTCGAACTCTGAAACCACCAGTTTGACTCTTTTAGTCATGATATTTGCGTAACCCGCTCCGGGACACGACCCTGCCATTATAGTTTTATCTAATTAGCTTATTAAGTGGACAGATATGACATTTGTCACAGATCAGCAATTACCTCCACCCCTACGGGCAAATGCTCTACAGTCGTTTTTTTTCATCCACGTCCTAATAATAGCCTCCGCTTAATTTTCCTGATAGCTATAATTAAAGAATTTAGATGTTTATTGTCAAAAATGGGACGCAAGCGGGGCACTCGAGTCTGCGGTTTCCATTAGTACGTCTATATCTGGGTGTTGTTTTGGATGTTTATTACATCAATTAGTTCAGTATTCAGTAATTTGCATTGCAGTGAGAAAATAGAAAGCTGGTCTCTCCCATCTATCCATTCATCCCCCACTGAGAACAAAGGTTTGTGTATCCTAAGAAAAAAGGCGGAAAGAAATACGTGCACAGCATTAAAATAACCCAATAAAAGGTAAATAAAAAGTACATTATTAATCAAACAGAAAATGTTTAAGCATGGGCAAATTTCTGAGGAATAAAGAGACATGCTGTCCATTCATCCATCCATCGACAGTGTCTCGCAAAAGAATTTATACCCCTTGAACATTTTGTCACGTTATAACCACAAACGTAAATCTACAGTATTTTATTAGAATTTTACATAATAGACCAACACAAAGTGGCAGATAATTGTGATGTGGAAAAAAAATTATGGGTTTTAATTTTTTTTTTTTATTCAAACCCCTTCACTTTTCCCCTCTAACTAAATTCCAGTAAAAGCGATTGCCTTCAGACGTCACCTAATTAGTAAATAGAGTTCGTCTGTGTGTATATTAATCTCAGTATGAATACAGATGTTTAGCATTGATGGTCAGAGTTGATAGGAAGATGGATGGAGCCAAATACAGGGGAAATCTTAGAAGAAAACCTGTTAAAGTCTGCAAAGGTCTTGAGACTGAGATGTCCCAGCAGGACAACAACCTTAAACATACTGTACAGTCAGAGCTACAATGGAATGGTTTAGATCAAAATATATTCATGTGTTAGATTGGTCCAGACCTACTGTAAATCAATTGAGAATCTGTGGTGAGACTTGAAAATTCCATCCAATCTGACTGAATTTGAGCTTTTTTGCAGAGAAGAATGGGTAAAGATAGTAGAGAAAGCTGGTAGAGACACACCCCAAAAGACTTGCAGCTGTAATTGCAGCGAAAGGTGGTTCTACAAAGTATAGACTCAGGAGGGCTGAATACAAATGCATGCCACTCTTTTCAGCTATTTATTTGTAAATATATATATATATGTATAAAACCATCATAAAAATTCATCATGGAGGGAAATCATTTCCCTCCACTTCACAATTGTGTGCCACTTTGTGTTGGTCTGTCAAATAAAATCCCAATAAAATACATGTACATGTGTGGTTGTAACGTGACTGAATGTGGAAAAGTTCAGGGGGTATAAATACTTTTGCAAGGCACAGTAGCTGCATAAATCCATCCATCCATCCAACCATGTATATCCATTTACCCTTGCTTTCATCCATCTATATATCCGATTATCCTTCCATGCATCCAACCCTCCATCCATCCATTCATCCATCAATCCATATCCTCACCCACTTAGCCATTCATCCATCTACCCACCCATATATCCTTTCACCAATTCATTAATCAACCCATTCATCCATGTATCCATCCATTTGTATGACCTACAGTAATAATGCCATTGTTTTACTTCAGTTAGAATCTGATGTTTAATATTTAACCTGGAGGGCACTTACTTTAGAGGTTACTATGCAGCAATACATTTGTTATGCAGTTATCAACTAGTACAAAAACTACAATATTCAGCTTATTAGTTACCAAGAAGAAGTAATCATTGCAGGTTTACTGTGGGACAAGAGGAAGAAAGCACATCTGGATATGTACTGTAGTCATAGGGAAATAATCAACTTTTATTTGTTTGTTCAATTGGTATACAGTTGAGTGGAAAATTATTAAAGAAATATTTTCCCCAAAAGAAGCATGCACTTTGAATTTTACCACTTCTTTTGAGGATTTGGATTTTTCAGTAGGAATTTCAATTAGTGTTACAATATTAGAGTATTTCACAATTCCAGAATATTAAAATTTCTACAAAAGACCTATAAAGTGTCCGGGTTAATCTGTATTTTTATCCAAAGATATCATCTAAAGCTGGGGCATTTGTTTAATTACTGTAGATGCCCCGGCTAACAGCATTTCCTGGCCTTAAAATTAAAATGAATAAATACATTAAAAAAAGAAAGAAAGAAAAAAAACCCAGACAGATGCTGAGTACTATTGAATCTAAATTAATAATAGATATGATGTACATTTTGCTGAGGGGAAACTATAAACCACGTTAATATGCATGCGCTTTTAAGTCGTAAAGGGCCGGTTTATCAGAATAAGCAGAAAAAAAAAACTGTATTTATGGCGAAACTATTTATTGCAAAAATTAATCATGCTTGCTGCTGGGTGTAAATTATAAGGCAGGCATTAAACAGACGTATAGCTGAGCCGAAAGGATTTATGCAGGTGAAGTGAGGCGAGCATCGGGACGGAGTGATTTTCATAGCTTTCAGACTGAGGTTTAAACTTTTATAAAGGTTTAAGCGCTGCTTTAGTTTTTAACTTAAGAACCCGCGTGGCCTTACAGCACTTTTAGAACCAAATTGAGTTTCATTCGTCATGCTGTTATGGGAAAATAATCAACGATGGTGTCGTGTTATAACGTGCATTCTCTCTATTTTTATTTATTTATCTCTGATTTGATATTTATTTATCTTGCACAATCTAAACCTGGATCTTCAGCCTCAGTTGATTCCAGTGTAGATCTGTTATGTAAAATCAGGACTGTACTTATTTCTACATTAAAGCTTCAAACAGACCTCATGGTTTCAGCTGGACTGCCGGTGGGTTTTTCTCCTTCGCCAGCCTGTCTGAAGTAAAGCTGATAGCAAGAGCTGTTTCATTTCAGGTACATGTAGGAAATAAGAGGTAACTCTTAAAGCACAGTTCAGGAAGTTACGGATAATGGAACAGGGCACTGAAAGGAAACAATCTGTCCCTACGTGGTAAAGGTTCCATGTTTCATACTCTTACATTTCTTATTCTCATCAGGTAGAAGAACAAAGCATGGTGGTCGACTGTGACCTTCTACGCAGAGATAATTATGAGCGTTCTCCGCACGGGAAAATGTCCATCTGTTCCTGAGATGTGGCTTGTTTTCTAATCTTACTTTTGTGGAGTTCTGTGCCAAAAACAATGGCAAAAAAATACGATTATGTGTGTCCATCTTGTGGAGAAATCAACAGCCAAGAGCCTGGCCATCAGGGGAAAATGAGTCTCTGTTACTTCCTCGTAAAAGTTTCTGGAAGTGGGTAGGCCTCCATTCTCTCCCTTCTGCTTCATTAATCCAATAACGGTGCGATAAGGTTTCTGTGCTCGCTCAGCCGTCCCTCGTTCCCCAGCAGGATCAGAGTCACGTGGAAGATTCGAACCCCGGAGGAGACATGAAGTCCAAACCATGACGCGGACGGTACTGAGAGGAAAAGCAAATCTAACTGACGCACCTCCACTTACTGCATGTTACTCCACCTACAGGAGAACTGATGAAGACTTGTACAGTATGTGTGTGTTCTGACTGCAACCTGGGTGAATTAAAGATACACAACTGAAAATAACATAAAATAAATAAATAAATAAATACATCATAACAATAACGTATATAGTATAATTTATACATTTATAAAGTAAGTAAATAAATAAATAAATAAAGTAAAATAACATGGTTAAAGCATTTCAAAGTGGTGTTTATAAATATAAAGTTACAATTTAAATCAGAAAAATAATGGTAAATAAGGGAAAATAATAGTATTGTCAATAAAACATAATTCATTTTAAATGAGGTTGTACAAGTTCAGTTGTGCTTTAAAAAAGTTTTTTTTTTTGGTTTTTGTTTAATGTGGTCCAAATCATAAATAAAAATAAAGATTACAATTGTTGTTGTTATTGTTATTATTATTATTGTTATTATTATTATTACTATTATTATTATTACTATTATTATTATTATTATTATTATTATTAATAATAATAATAATAATAATAATAATAATAATAAAAATAAAATATTACATGCTTTTTTATCTCAGATTTATTTTTTTACTGCTGAAAGGTCATGAAAAAGCAATCAGTATTTATTTTTTGAGAAATGTTTTCAGTGATGGATTCAAAATGATAAACAATGGACCTTCACATATTGCAAATTATTTGATTAATGAAATCCTGTGCCTTATTTATATATACTGTATATATATATATATATATATATATATATATATTGTTTGTTTGTTTATATTGTTACATAAAAACAAACAAACATAAACACTTAGCCTTCACTATTCAACTCATCACATGAAAGTAAAAAAAAGAAATCATGTGCTTTGACAACCTGGCCTGCCTCGTCTCTGCACTTTAGTCATATGCATGTCTTATTTCAACACACACACACACACACACACACACACACACACACACACACACACACACACACACACACACACACACACACACAAAACACACTCTGTGATGGACGAGATGCCCACGCTCACGTCTGCTGATAATCAAACAGCACTGAATATGAGAAAGGTTTTAAAATGGAGGAGCGTTGCCACGGCAACAACCAATCGCTGCCTGGAAACGGAAGCTTTTTGCATGGCAAGGAGCACACAGTGTGCCTGCCTGGAAGACGCTTTGTATGAATATATCTATATCTACCAAACACACACATACATACACACATACACACACACACAAACACAACAACAATTCATTTTGATTATCTATTTCCTCTGCAACCGACTTCTAAATCTTCTCTAAATCCCACATAGTTCCTTATTCACTGCATACGCTCACTACATATGGTCACAGTGCATGACATAACATGATAGACCCCAAGCATTGCTCTACAGACACACTAAAAACAAGATATGACTTTATTAAAGTTGAACTTTAGGTTAATAAATGTTATAAAGCACTCATAAAGTGTTATGCATGATTAATTATTACATATTCACACTGTATGTATATAGTAGCTTAAGCATTATAGATACTGTAAGTACTGGATATAACAATAGCTAATTAATATAATTCTTACCCTTACTCTATATACTTGAGGTTTAGATATAGATGCTGAGAAAAAATGCTTATAAAAGATGTTTAGGGAAAGAGCCATCATGATGAAGGTGAAGGAGCTTCCTAAACTTCTCGGAGATGAAGGCACTGTAACTAGGACTGTAAACATCCCCGTCAGTACAACTAGTTCCATATAGTATTTATCATTTTTTCGCTGACATGTAAACCACACAATATTTCACAAAGTGCTCTCAGACTAATGATAAGCAGGGTGAGAGGAGCTAGCAGCAGCAGTAACAACAACAAGCAACGGAGGACCATCTCCTGAGCCAAGCCTGCCTTATGGGGCTGTTTCTCTGCTAAAGGCAAAGGGGCGTTATACGTCATGCATCAACATGATATAACTCTGGGGAGAACATGGACATTTCAACACGGTAATGACCCTAAACCTACAGCCAAAAAAACTAAAAAACTAAAAAATCAAGAAGGCCTTGCATGGGCGAGCCAATCTCTTCATCACACACACAAGAGACAAACCTGGAGCAACTTCAAAACCGTACTGAGGTAATGGAAATAATTGAAATCCTTCGATTTGTCCTTCAGGTGGACAGTTCCTCTTAGAATACTGTAAGTAATGGTTTATAAATTTTTATAAGTGCATTGAGAAAGCTAAAACCATTAACTAGCCGAAGAAATATTCAAAAGAACGAGAGAAAGAGAGACTTTTGACTTGTCATGTGCTCTTTAGGCAGCATGGTAGCTTAGTGGTTAGCACGGCCAACTTCCTCTCCCAGGTCCTGGGTATGATTCCTGCATTGGGATCTATATGCATGAAGTTTGCATGTTCTCCCTGTGCTTGGTGGGTTTCCTCTGGGTTTCCTCCTACAGTCCAAAGACATGTAGATTACTGAATGAATTGGCATTCCCAAATTACCCATAGTGTGTGAATGTGCGTGTGAATGTTGATTCCTACTTCTTCTTCTTTGTCTTTCGGCTGTTCCCTTTCAGGGGTCGCCACAGCGAATCATCTGCCTCCATCTAACCCT
>JAQMYI010000013.1:17835010-17845758 GCA_030014275.1 Clariallabes melas | reverse complement strand
TATATATAGTTTGACATCTGGATTTTTTTTTTAAAAATCCAGATGATTTGAATCTGTGATGGTAATGCGCTCAAGCACATTGTTCAAGGTTTTATTCCTAATAAAAGAAGGGACCTTGGATAATAATATTTTCTTTTAAACATGCACACATGTACATGGTGTACTGCATGTGCTGTCTATTGTTAAGTCTCCAATCAGATTATTAACTCTTTCAGCCTCAGGTGAGAGACATACCAGCCCCACCACCACTTGGATGTTCTAACCACCAGCCTTGGCACTGACTGCAGTAAAGATGTCTTCGATAGAAATGGAGACGCCAGACGTCCATTTGGTCAGACAACTGGTCAGAAGGTCCCAAGTTTAAACTCCAGCACCACCAAGTTGGCCCACTGTTGGCTCCTTGAGCGAGGCCAAGTTGCTCTGGATAAGGGCGTCTGCTACAGTAAATGCCGTAAATGTAAATTTGCACCCATGTCTCAGGGTCAGATGAGAAATCTCCTTGTCTCCTTGCTTATCTCTGTTTTGGAGCAAGGTTCGCAGACATTGTCAACTCGCACACACACTATTGGCTGCTCTATTTTTTGCCCCTTAAACTGAAAACGTAAGTATAAGAAAAAAACCAAGGAAAAGTAAATAATCAAGAAAATTGGAGACGCTCTGGAAGTGCTCCTAACACCCACGCTCTCGCCTGCTACCCACAATCCTCAGAGAGAGAGAGAGAGAGAGAGAGAGAGGGAGTATTGTGGTGCTTGGTTGCTAAGGAGTAACACTGCAGTGATAAATATATTATGAATTATAGACAGATTCAGATTCATTTCTAACTGTTTTACACACACACCTGAGAACATGTCATGTGGTGGAATCATCCACATGATGTCTCTCTTTAATCATTATTGTTCATTATCATTAAAATTGTCTCCATTTGCCCGGACAATAAAGCACTCTGCTTTGAGTTACGGAAAAAAGAATCCTCTCTGGGGTATTTAGAGTAACTCTGCTCCAGCACACCTGCTGTTGATTATTTAACTCTAACAGCACAACACGCAGTGTGTTATTCACCTCACCTCACTCCTCCAGCGTTACAGGACTCAAGTTTCTGCTGCCATGGAAACTCTGACATGATGTAGGTGTAAAAAAAAAGGTTTGTGTATGCATGCAAACATCCATTTGGCCTGGGAAAAAAGTGTGTGTGCGTGTGTGTGTAAGTAGGAACAGCAGAGAAGCGCAGAATTGCAGTGACAGCATGGGTGATGTATGTACGTGTGAAAGTGTTGGTCCAGTCATGTAAGCGCGCGCGCGCGCGTGTGTGTGTGTGTGTGTGTGTGTGTGGCTGTGTGAGTGATAGCTTTCCACACATCGTTCACTGCATCTCCGACAGTGCTACAGTTAATCTTCAAACAGGAAGATGTCTTATATCACCCTGTATTGTATTCTGTGGTATTTCTGGTCTGGTATTGTATTGTCTCATATTATCTCATATTGTATTTTCTTGTATTGTTTTGTATTTCATGTCCTGGTGTTGTATTGTCTCATATTTTCTCATATTGTATTGTCTCATATTATCTCATATTGTATTGTCATATTGTCTTGTATTTCCTGGTCTGGTATTATATTGTCTTATTTCACCTTATATTGCATTCTGTAATATATTATGGTCTGGTATTGTACTGTTTCATATTATTGCATATAATTTGTATGATTTTACTTGTATTGTGTTGCATTTTATGGCCTAGTATTGTATTGTCTCAGATTATCTCATATTGTATTATATTATGTTGACTTATATTATCTTGAAATTTCTCACATAGTATTGTATCATATTATTGTATATTGTTTTGTCTTGTATTATTATTATTATTATTATTATTATTATTATTATTATTTATATAATTTATAATTTTCTCATATTATATTATTTAATATTATGTTGTTTATACTGTGTTGTATTTACTATTCTGGTATTGTATTGTCTCATATTATCTGGCATTGTTTTGTTTTTATCGTTTTGCATTTTATGGCCTTTTATTGTATTGTCCCGTCTTATCTCATAGTGTCTGACATTATATTGTCTCATATTGTCTGCCTGGTATTAATGACTCACATTGTCTTATACAGTACAATCATATTGCTTTGTTCCAACTATTAATTATCCTTTCTCATATTGCCTGGTATTGTGTATAGTGTTGTACTGAGTGATACTGTATTATTATTATTATTATTAGTATTGCATTGTCTAATATTTTCCCATGTGGTCTATTATAATATAGTCCAGTATTGTTTTGTTTCTGATATTGTAGTGTGTTACATTTTGTGTCTTGTATTGGTTCTGTTGCTTCAAATCGGCTGGTATTGTATGCTCTCTTATTGTTTTGCCTCATATTATCTCACTTTATCTTGTATTGTCTTATCTTGTTTTTGTATTGTCTCATATTCTATTCAATTGCTACTATTGCATATCTCAATGGTCTCATATCTTGTATCATCTCCTACTGTGTTGTTTCATATTGTCTTGTGTTATCTTGTACTGTATTGTATTGTCTCACACTGTATTGTAGTGTTTAAAAACAACACAATTATATTGTCTCGCATTGCACCGTATAATACTGTATCATCTTAAATTATGTCTTGTAGCATCTTGTCCTGTCTAAGAGTGTTGCATCACATCTTGCATTGTATGCCTTGCCTATATTGTAATGTGTATCTCTCAATGTACTGTATAGTCTTATCTTGTTTTGTAGCATCTTGTCTTGTTTTGTAGCGAATAATCTTGTTTCACCTCTTTCGGCATCATATAATACAGCATCATGTTGTCTCATATCTTTTGACATCATCTCATCTTGCATGGTGCATCATCATCTCGTATCACGCAGTACAGTCTGGTATCGCATGGTCTTTTCTTGTGTATCGTCTCAGGATATACTGTATTGTCTTGTCCTTTCTTGTATTTTTTTCCTTCTTTTGTTTCACTCTAAAACCCAGATAAAGTAAAAGTCTGTAATAGAAAATTCCGCATGTTAGTTAGCTACACACAGAGGCTTTGTTCTGTTCCCTGCATGACTTAGCTAGCAGTATCAGATCCCACAGAGAGAACCTGGAAGATACTCTGAACCATTTTGTTTCCCTTCAATCCTGCTCTGCCTTCCTCCTGCTTCCTTTACTTCCTCTACCACCATGCCTTAGAGACCTCTCAAGGGGAAACTTCAGAAAATTTATGCTTAATTTGCAGACAGAGAAGTAAACAAAGTAATTCAGGTTTGTTGTGATGAAACATATCATTTTAGAGAAATGGAAGTCAACCCGAGTGGGAATTATTCAGAAAAAGCACAGGTCTGAAGGGTTTAAAGCCTCAAATAGCAACATTACACAAAATTATTATATAAAATATGCAGTTTTATGATTGCTTTGTGACACGGTAAACAAGTCAAGCTTTTCCTTTGAAAAAAGGTCTCAGTTTTTTCTTCAAAATAAACGCTTCACACCTCATCTATAATAACGCTGCATTCGTGTGGTGACTTTAATGACCTTAGCTACACTGTAAATGGAGAGGATTACAGTGGTATAAACGTGTGCATCACGTCAACACGCATAATCGTCAAATCGCAGGTACAGTACTGGCGTGGGCTGAGATGAATGAATGTGTGAAGAAAAGAGAGATGGAATAAAGGTAAACAGAACAGCAGACAAATGCACAAACACATACCTGTACAGTATGTACTGTATGTATACTGTATATATATATATATATAAAATGGGATATAAATTTATAAAAAGGGAAGTAAATGAACCACTATTTGGAGGCTTAATATCAACTGAAATAGAGTAATAATAATAATAATAATAATAAGTCAGCCATAATAACTTATACAGTACACACTGTAAAATACTATGATGTATATTATATTAATATAATATTGATAATATTATTTTATACTATATAACAGTATATAACATTTAGCAATACATTTAGTATTAATACAGTAATAATTTTTTTCCCCCTAAAGTATGTATACAATTTTTGGCTGACTCTGTAATAATAATAATAATAATAATAATAATAATAATAATACTTTTAAAAAACGCCATCTCTAAATTGCCCGGAGTGTGTAAATGACTGTTTAAGTGTGTGTTTGTGTGTCTGTCAATGGATGGATTGGCACCCCGTCCAGAGTGTACCCCCGCCTCGTGCCCTAAGTCTCCTGGGATAGGCTCCAGGCCCCCTGCGACCCTCGATACATGATAAAGTGGTGTAAATGATGAGTGAGTAAGTAAGTGAGTGAGGGATCTTGGTGTGAAAGTATCAGTAAAATTTAATAAAAAATTCAAATAATAAAAAGTTATTACTAAGTGCCTATATTACTGTATATTACACTGTCAATTACATGTCAATATACAAACTTTGAAAGCAGTCCATTTATATTACATTTTTCTTGTACTCTTACTAAAATAGTCTACTGATTAATCTAAATAAACATTATACATTAAAAACTCCATACACACTATTTAAACATAATGACGTGTGTAAATCCTAAATACAAACAAAAAGAAAAAGATTTAACTGAAATATCAACATTGCATTACTTATATTACTTTTCATTAGTAATAGAAAAAGGAATGGTAATCCTATTATTATTATTATTATTATTATTATTATTATTATTATACATTACCTTTACACTTAGGTATTTGTAGAATTATTATTATTATTATTATTATTATTATATTTCATTTAATTAAATTTAATTGGATTTCCAGCTTTTTCAAAAGTGTTTGTGTTAATTAGTGCTTAATCAATTCGTGTTAAGGCGGATTAGGCAGTGACTGACTTAAAACATTAAACTGAGAACATGTTACGGAACCCGTCACTGAACCCATGCCCCGTGCTGACTGCAGAGGATGGAGGGGAAAAAAATAAATAAATAACTATAACCCAAGAACAAATGTTGTTGAAGGAGTGTGAATTACCCCTGCAATAATATTTTTCGTGAGGACTTGACCTCTGATAAATTATGCCTTGAGTTTAATAAGCTATCAGGAGCTAATATCAGCGGTTCGCTAGCGTCCAACCATTCAGCTAATTAATTAGCAATAAGTAGAGGGTGCAGCGGCGGCGCCATGCTTTACTCTGGGTTTGTACCACAGTAAAAGGTCGTGCTCCGATTCACACAAATGATTTATTTTCAGTAATAAGAGAACGATGAAGTTTTATCTCCTCTGTGAAGAGATTTCATCTTTGTTAGCATCCTTCATCATCGCCGGCTCTTCACCTCAGCGCCCAGTGCAAATCTATCTAAAAAATAAAAAAAACATAAATGAAGTGGTGGGTTTGATTAATGAGCTTCACTTGCGGAGGATCAGACCGTGAACGTGCCATGATCATCTGCTTTAGCCTTAGAATTTAAACAGGACTTAAAAATACTTGGAATACCTATAAAACCTCTTAATTATACTGTACGTACTGTATCTGTAGCTATATTTGGAGTTATGGTTTAAAAAGAGGGCGTGGCCTAAGTCCAGAAGTTTAAATTAAAGCCCAACCACTAGTGGAAGGAAACAACTTAAAAGTAGAAAGAAGATTTTTTTTTTTTTTAATCTAACCTTGTGATATGATCAATAGAGTATGGAATTAAATTTTTAGACAAAACATTTCAATTTCACCATTCTAGACTATTAATAATTCAACCGCTTGTTAATGCAAATCAGCCGGTCACGGTTGTTGGTCCCAGACGGACTGGTCTGAGTATTTCTCAAAATGCTAATCTTCCGGGATTTTTACACACAACCATCTCTAGGGTTGAATCGTGCCACAGGATCACATGACCACAAGATAACAAGCCATGTCACATGACAATGAGAACTGATACAGAGAACCTATCACTGTACTCAACTGGCCTCCACAGTCACCAGATCTCAATCCAATAGAGCACTGTGGACCAACATCTCTAAGGAATGTTTCCAGGACCTTGTTAAATCTATGTCACAAACAATTAAGGCAGGTCTAAAGGCAAAAGGGGTCCAACCCTGTATATGCAAGTAATGAAGGACTGAGCAGTGTAGTATATTATGCAATGTCTTAAGGCCAGGTTAATGTTAAGTAATGTGGTCTTACTGGTCACCATTGGCTTCTACGGTCCCTAGTTGGACTACAGAGAATCCTAGATGAATGGATGGATGGACTGTGGTCTTAATATTTAGACTGGAACGTATTTATAAAAGTACAGCATTCTGGTGCTGGCTATTTTATTTTTAACTAAACAAGAACAGGTTGTGTTTTGATGTTATATTGATAATGATGGCACACTTTCACTGTCACTTTCGAAACTGCAGCTCCTGCTGCTTTCACCAAACTCTGAATCAATCTTCCTGTTTTCTAAAGCATAATCTGAGTCAGGATTGTGCAATATTTCATTTAATACCGCAGCTCCAGTAATACAGCTCCAGTAAAGCATTTACTTCTACATGACATTTTTTTTTTTTACGCATAAACACTTCCAGTAAACGCACAACATCTGCATACACACCCGAAAACTGATCTGTCCATTAGACAGAAACCTGATGCCCTTTCCTGTCTAAAAATATCCTCTGCTAAAGAATTACTTGTAACCAACAGAATATTGGTTACCCATATGATATCATTTATTTACATGAGGCAGCCAATCAGTGACCCGTAAACAGGGTTATGGGCGGAATATCTTTAGGTGTCGGCGAATCAGTGACCTGTAAACAGGGTCACCACTGGGAACCTCTTTAGGTGTTAGCGGTGGAGTAATGTGTTTTTTCTTCCCCGCAAACTTTATATCTGACCCCACATCTGCGCATAAGTAAAAAAAAAAAAACTCCCAGTAGTAGGATTCCAGGCCCAAGGCACACCTCCCATCCCACACAGATGCCCTGTGAAATAATTACAACTAGTCCGCCTCCTACTCATATCCGTATTTGTTCCTGTTTAGAACACATTATCTGTTCATTTTATTCCATTACATTGCTAATACCCCTAATTCCTCAAGCTCTGTAGCAGCAAGGAAGTGAATTCCAGTGAAAACTGATAACTTATTCAGAAAATAATGGACACCGTGCTGTATTATTGACTCGACACTGCCTCTTCATGGGGCGACAAAATGAAAAAAAAAGAACAAAACTGATTTCGTCCTTGTTAATAATCCATGAGATGACTCGCTTTGGTGATGCAAGTGGCACTAAATCTACAGCTTTCCTCAAGAGACACTCGTAGTTCCCCCCAAGGCAAAGCAGCTCCATTTCCTGCGCTTTTATCCTGTCTCATCTTTATGAATCCAGATGATATGTTCTGCCCTTTCTTTCGCCTTTTAATTAGGCAAACAATATTATTCAATATGAATGTGGGGGGAAAAGTAGAAAGGAACTGAGAGAGCAGCTCCTCACTGTTCAAGGCTGCTACACAGAAGAGTGTGCCGGCTGTTTGCGGCTGGATGTTTAAAATTCAACCCCTGACCCAATGATAATGCAGCATCAGTAGAGACTTCCACATCTTTCGATCTCATTGTGGAATCAAGTGCACCGTCTGAAGGCCTGGAGTGCTTTAAAAAAGCTTTTCATCCATATGCAGTACTGCAGTCTAGGCATGATGGAAGGACTAAAGAGGAAACTCAAGTAGTGATATGAAATCTACATCCAAAGACATTTGAGAAATATGTTTTCCCTTCAATGATACTGGAAAAGCCATTGATAGTACATGATTAGATCATTTCTATTTCTACTGAGCAAGTCTTCAGGTTGGTGAAAATGTAATATGGTCAAAATGGACTATTACCAAATTCCACCTTTTCTTACATGGACACGAAACCAAGCGTTGATCCAAACCAAGGACCCTTGAGATGTTTGACTCTTAGCGCATGTCAAGATTTCATTGACCACCTTTAGTTCATGTGTGAAAATGATTCCTCAACCACTCTTTGACAATTTGAATCCTGTGCTCTCAGAGATAAAAAAAAAAAAAAAAAAGTCCATAGATGTGATGATGGGAGAGTCAGACCGGTGCATAGTCTTCTCCAACATATCCCAAAGATTCTCAATTGGGTTTGGTTAAAGACGTCTGGATGCTGTGGTGGCCAATCCATGTGTGAAAATGCTCCTGCTACCTGAATCACTCTTTCACAATTTGTGAAATCTTGGAATATGCCCGTGCCATCAATGGAAAAACCTGGCCAGTCATGACATTCAGGTCATCAGCTGCCACGTAACGTTGCTGAGCCTAGACCTGAGCAACTGAAGCAATACTGCGTCCAGAGGCTTTTACAGCGGACACTATGCATGATGGGTGCATCGCTTCATGCGCTTACCTTGAATAGGCTCAATCTGGACTCATCAGGTTACATGATGGTTTTAATAATGTCGTGGACACTTCTTTGAAATCCAGAAATTTCAAGTCACCTGTCATTTCAGGACTTGATGCATGCCAATAATTTGACCCTACTGAAGTGGTGACTTTTTTTTTTTTTTTTTTTTTTGCCGGGTGCTGTGTTTTATTGCATTGATATTAAATTTTTTTATTACTGTTGGTAACAGTATAGCCTAAAGGGCATTACATATGCTGAAAATGTAAAATCAGCACCTCCATATGGGTTAGCTTAAGTCTGCCTATTATGACTGAACTTGCCCGCCGACGTTCCGCAAAGTTCTGCAAGGTCCGCAAGCTTCCGCGAGGACCACCAAAAAAAATTAAACGTTTAATTTTTCGCGCGGAAAGATGGAAACGTAATCACAGCGCCAAAACTTGCGGTGAATCATGATGAACCGTACTTACGGCCACCGCGTGAAACCGCATAGGTGAAATAGGGGTATAAGGCAATGTCGTGAGCAAAACTATGTAACATTTCTACACCTATACTTAATTTCTTTGCAATCACTGTTTATCAGATATATCTAACAAGAAAACAGTGTAGCTTCCTTTCAGCGAGACACCTGTGCTGGACAAGGAAGAGGTATTCCTAGGGACAGAGAAAACATTGGAGGCGAACCGGTAACCAAGGAAAGGGTAAGAGACGTCTAGATTGGAAAAGGTAAGAGACCTCTAGAGCTCAAGCAAAAGAAAAAAGCAACAGAAAGTCTGTGACTAAAGCCTCTTCATTGACTCGCTGGCTCGTTTTCGGTCATCCATCTGGCATGTCTCTGCTTCATCCCATGGGGAGGAATCACAGGGCATGAGCTCAGTGCTGTTAGCGATCAGCACCTGGGCTACCACCTGAGAATGCGTTTTTCTGACACTGAAAAAAAAAAAGAGCTGAAGGAATGCAGCTGGCACCGTCAGATGGACTCTTCATCATCCTCCGGCTTCGGTTAACCTCCATCATCGTCCAAGAGGTCCAACAGATCAACCTCCTGCACCTGCGCAAATCCCTTCTGTATACTTCTCATTAGCGAAATACTAATTGGGTAAAGGATTGTTGACGCATTTCAGCGTGTGAGAGAGACTAGAAATGAGTGTACTTGTTTGTAAGAGGAAGAAGCTGAGAGATGAGGGGAGGGGGGTCAAAAAAAGTTAGAGCGAGATAAGCTTGCACGATCGATATCTAGAATCAATTTACAGAACACTGGAGGGAAAAGTGCTAACTGGCGCAAACCATTTCGGCAAGAACGATCCATAAACTGTGATCTTGCCAGCTCAAACAGTACTTAAGAAAATATTTAAATGTTTTCATAAAGGGTCAGAAAAGGAATGTGCAGGAGGAATATTTTTAGTGGTCAGTGATTTGACTGCATTGAATAGTGGTGGGATTGCACAGCATGTTGTTTTTGCAAGTATAGAACTTTAATACCAGCCGCATCTTTAAAGACAATATTCCCATCTGTCTTTGCCATATTTTATCTCTCTGTATTTATTACTCCCTTTTCGGATTTTGCCTCGGTCAGACCCCATCTGCTGCTCCCAGAGGAGCACTCGCTCATTGATTACAAAGAAGTAATTTTCCATTTGATATGATCACTCCAGGAAACTAAGAGCTTTCATCAGTATTCAGCTCGCAAGGCCTCTGTCAGCAGCTGTCTTAGTTAGGCCACTTTGAGAGACAATCTCGGAGCTATCTAATAGGGTTCTCCTCGCAGACTTTATTCACCTTAAGAAATTGGAGAAAGAAAATATATAACCACTTCCCTCTCCCCCTTGTGACATCTTAAAGTTATGAAAGCTTCCACCCGTGGGAAATGACTAAGATGATAATTAAAACACACTTGGAAAATCATTAAGTGAAACCAATACAGAAAAGAGAATGACTTCTTACAACAAAAAAATTGTGATTTTATTTTTCCCCTGATGGCTGTGAAAACTGATCAACTATAAGTACACAATACTGTTACCATCAGGCACTCATCTATACATGTCTGCATGGGGTAGATTAGTGGATATAACACTGCATTAAAGATCACAGGTTCAAATCCCAACACCACCAAGCTGTCACTGTTGGGCCCTTGAGAAAGCCCATCACCCGAATCTGCTCAGCTGTATAATAAGATCAAAAGTAACTCTAGATATTACTGTAGGTTCCAATAACGTAAATTTGCGAGAATGTCTGAAGAGGGCCATTCAGGCAGGTTGTACTCCAACTTGTTGAGCATCGTCTATGTTCATGCAAGCCAGAGAGGAGAGTTTCTTCTTTTAAGATTCCCGGACTGGGCAGTTTCTACCCTCATGTGGGCAGAAGTGGGAGGTTTTTACTCATACTGTTGGGAGTGGGTGATTTTTGTTCTTATGTGGGCATGAGTGGGACAGATTTACA
>JAQMYI010000013.1:17821500-17834268 GCA_030014275.1 Clariallabes melas | reverse complement strand
TCTAATCCTAAAGGGGTGGGCGGTTTTATTCTAATCCTAAAGGGGTGGGCAGTTTTATTCTAATCCTAAAAGGGTGGGCAGTTTTATTCTAATCCTAAAGGGGTGGGCGGTTTTATTCTAATCCTAAAAGAGTGGGCGGTTTTATTCTAATCCTAAAAGAGTGGGCGGTTTTATTCTAATCCTAAAAGGATGGGCGGTTTTATTCTAATCCTGCAGGTGTGGGAAGATTTTACTATCATTTGGTTAATTTTACTCTAATCCTCAAGGGGTGGGACATTTTTACTCTAATCCTCAGGGGGTGGGAAGTTTTTACTCCAATCCTTGCAGGGGTGCAAGGCAAATTAGTTTTCTGGTAATCCTACAGGTGTGGCCAGTTTTTACTCTAACCCACTAGGGGTTGAAAATTTCTACTCCAATCCTACAGGGGGAGGGCAGATTTCACTCTCACTTAGTTGTTTTTATTGTAATCCAGGAGGGTACACAGTTTTTATTCCAATCCTGCAGGAGTTGGCCATTTTAGTTTAATCCTGCAGGCGTGGGAAGATTTTACTATCATTTGGTTGTTTTTACTCTAATTCTCAAGGGAAGTTTTTAATCTAATCCTGCAGGAGTGGGTCATTTTATTATAATCCTGCAAGGGTGGGCAGTTTTCACTCTCACTTGGTTGTTTTTACTCCTCAAGGGTTCGGAAGTTTTTACTCCAATCCTGGCAGGGGTGTAAGGCAAATTAGTTGTATTCTAATCTTACGGGGTGGCCAGTTTTAACTCTAATCCTCAGGGGGGGTATTCTTTAATCCAGCAGGAGTGGGCAGTTTTTACTCTTATGTTGATGTCTTCATGTGGGTGGAGGCAAAGTAAACAAAACCCTTCCCTTGTTTTATACACTTTAATACTAATCAATCACAGTAAGCGAAAAAGTCAGATTATTGGATCAAACGCACAAAAGAAGAAATCAGCTTTTAAGACAATTAAGGGCCACTTTTTATTAGTGTCTTGGGTTAATTGCTATCAACTAACATTTATAAAAGATAATTCATTTTCCTTTAAAAGCTACTTCGTAATTGCTATTAGTTTAATATTGTAAGTTTATTAGAACATAACCTAGCTACACAGCTATTCTATACAACCACAACCACCAACAGTACCCCTAACCCATCAACCAACACCATCCCAGGATTGACACGGTGCTCTTTACAATGCAAGGCAAATAAATTTTAATAAACAAAGAACTCCACAGGAGGCATCTTCTATAAATAAACAATATGATCTCATATATAAACGGATTACAATTTACAATTACCTACGATGAGGCGCAGGTTACTGAGCCAGATCAGAGTGCACGATCAAATTCACAATATTCTTAAGACGTTTGTAATAATTAGGTGGACTGAATAGAGCTGCTTGTAAAACACAGTTCCTGAACATGCAGAGAGGAGCTGCTTCCCGCTGATGGAAGGAGATTGAGTGTTTCTGAGCAGAGCATGGGAGGCAGCGATGCAGAAAGAAATGCAGGAGGAGGAGCAAGCTGAGACAGTGTGAAAAAGTGCAAGAGAACAATGAGGTGGGGAGCAGGGGGGGGTGTAGAGTCGGATTAAATGAACTTTCATTTCAGTGCAGTGGCATGAAGGAAAAATGGCCTCTCAAGGCATAGATACTTAAGGTTCGGATACCTGCTGGGCATATTTCACATTTCAGCCTGCACATATACACATTATATACACACTTATGTGGTAATCATGCACACACAATCAAATGGAAGCTATTAAAACTATGCTGAATGGTTTAGCAGGCGTCTGTATTCAAGCTTTGAATCAGCCTTGGAACTCGCTACAAGTGGTTTAAGGGCCACCACAGGCACTAGGAATCCAGGGCTATTTCAATATATCCTCAAGGACAAAAGAAAGATTGCACTATAATTTTGTTTGCCTTGTTACATTAAGACTGTGCATTTGAATTAAACAAAGACTTTATTGTTTTTGACTGAAACTAATTTATTAAGAAATACATTTACATATACATTATGTTTTCCAAGAATATATTTTTTGTAACTATATTTTTTGCACAGATTTTTAGTGCCTCGAACCTCCAGGGATGGGGGTTTTAATCTTATATTTACAGCTGACATCACTATGCAGAGGGACTTATTTCTTATTGATAACTCATTATATGTCTGAGCAGTTAAGGGCATTGATCAAGGGTCCAGCAGTGGCAACTTAGTGGTGGGATTTGAACCTGGGACCTTTTAATTAGTAGTTCAATGCCTTAACCAATGCTTGCTGGGTTTCCTCTGGGTACTATGGTTTTCTCCCACAGTCATGAAGTGTAGGCTGATTAACATTTCCACATTGCCTGTAGTGAAGGATTGCTTTTGTTTGTGCGTGTGCCCTACAATGCGTTGGCACCCCACCCAGGGAGTACCCTAGTTTGCCCCCTAAGTTTGCTGGAAGAGGCTCCAGGGCCTTCGTGACTCTACACAGAATAAGAAGTGTATATTTCAGATGGATAGATGGATGGATATTTTAGCAATAAGGGACATGACGCACATAAATCCCATCAAACTGTCCTTGAACTGTACTGTAACTGTATCTTTATAATCTTTCCGAAGTTCGATATGTGGTACTTATTCATCAATCTACAACCTACTGTAAGTCTAACTAAAGATTATGCTTTAAGATTGAGATGTCCATTAATCCCCAAATGTCAAAAGAAGATATAGGTCAAACCTGGTGCACCATATTGATATTAAGCTGAAAACAGTCATCCATACAGTAAATGTAATTCTGTGTTTTGTGAGTTAGGATGAGTTTGGGATTAGCTATTCCTTGGTGAGATGTGGAACAGATGTGGTGGTAAGCATGGATTATGACTGGAATACTGCTCATTCACTATCAGAAGCATGCAGCTGGTGCCCAATCAAAAACATCTGCACTTACAGTGATCATATTTTTTTATTGCATTTTGCTTAAGACAATTGGGAAAGTTTAGTCTTGAATTATGAATTATTCATTTGGATTTTTTTGCTATGACTTACATCAGCATATTCCAGACTTTTTATTTTTTTCTTTTCAATACAAATGCTAATTAGGGGATGCTAATTCAAACATGTGTTTGCATCCTCACGCTCTAACTCGGCATGCCAAAAGTAAAAAGCTTTGCATTCATATTTGTATTTGCCTTTCCACTGTCAGTGAAGTCTGTATATCGAAAACTATGAGAGGGAGTTTTGTAGTGTTTTGGGGAAACTTTCTTAACCTTGTGGTGGAAGTGTTGGAGATAAAGAAAAACAAGAAAAAGCCAGTTTCGGATGAAACGTCTTTGTCCTGATAAGAAAGAGTTTGAATTTCTCCAACACTTCTTGCTATGGTATTTCCACCACTAGAAATTTCCTTAATATATTATAAAGCTACTCACATATTGCAAGTTTGATTTTTTTTATGATGCACCCTTAGTCCCCCAGTCCCCCAGTACTAGCCAATTATGGGCACCTCTGAGATCATGACAGCTCATTTCTAAAAGTGTTTTATGTTGCTGCATGGACATCAGTCCCATGTTCCCATCTTCACAATAAAATTTGCTCTATGGTTTCAAATCATGCCTCCAGCATGTCCTCACGTCATTATCCAATGTGTAGCAATGAAGCGCTAAGGCAGAGCTAAAGCAAAATATAGTGTTTCTACTCTACATAAAGGCACAAAAAGCTAATGATCTGGTGTGGTGAGGCCATGGATATCTACAATTACTTATGAATAGTTCTACAGTGCACGGCCAGTGTCTACAGATCCCTACAGAGAGACCTGCAATAACCGACTAAATGTTACGGGTGTATAACTTGTGGATAATACAGACTATGTACTGTATGAGTACTATGAATGATCATGCACAGGTTTACAGAAACATATATTAGACCTACGGCAAATGCATAGGTCAAGATCTTACCATAAGACTACACACGGCTCATCAAACACCTGGATTTCCTTCGTACAATAATTACCAGGAAAAAGTACAATAATGTGCATGAGACCTGTTATTAAGAGCATTAACTAAAAATATTGAACAGTAACTCAAGAAATTCTCACTCGTAGAAAAAAGCTTAGAAAATGTTAGACTAAACAAAAAGCTAAATAGTTTCAAGATAAATTCTTCTGCTTCGATGAGTGGGTGAGATATAATTGTGTTTTTTGCAAGAGTGCACATTATATTTAAATGAATGCAGGCGCAGAGTCCTGCTAAAGAAATTTCCTGCTTTCTTTTCTTTTTTAGTCGTTCCTAATCTCTGCTAATCCACTTTAGAGTCATATCTGCAAAACAGAACAGAACTGTTGTTCTGGTGTGACGCCAAAAGCTATTTATTACTTAAAGACTTTGTTAGTTGCAGTAATCAAATTGAGATTCAGGTTGCAGTGGCTTTGGGTGTGGAGTGCTGCTTTCTGCTACAGTATGTGGAAGCAACTGTGATGTTTCTCTAGTGTCGCTGCAGGACATCTTCATACTCGGGCTAACGTGCCAAATTAGGGAAGAAATTTACGTGCTGTTAAAACCATGCACATGTGAGGTCAACCGGCAACATCGTGTATGTATTTATTCACATATTTGCTTTTATACCATGTGCTTTACCACAGGATTCCAGTAGGGGGCACACAAGGGAATTCAAACAGATAGTATTGCATGAAGTTGGAAGTAGAACTGGTGGTGGTAATTGTGGACTTGGTCGCACAACTCCTCCTTGGAACTTGTCACCATGCCTGCTGACTACAATGCTCCTACTGTTTACATGTATATTGCATCTTGTGGGAACATTGCGTACATTTCTGAGAATGTGGACAAGCTCAACACCAAACAAACATGGCTAGAATGGCAGGAGGATATTGGGTGGTACTTTTTGGATTTCTTTGGATTGTCCTTCTTGGGGGGACCTTTAAAGGTGCCATATTTTACCAGTAAAAAGTTAAAACATGTCTCAGAGGTCCAACACAGCTTAAATGGCCTCTTAAATGAGGTCATAATAAAGAAAAAAAATCTAATCGGCTTGATTAAGCTATGGCCAGTCCAAAATTGGGAAACAAAACCTCTTCATTTATTCATTTATTTATGTTTAAACATGTACATATGAATGTGTAAATCTGAATGTCTAAAAATTACTAAAAGGTGAATTTTGATAATAGGTCTGCTTTAATTAGACTAATTAGTTTTATTAGTCTAATTAGTCTAATTAGTTTTAATTTATAGCAACAACATTGTTTTTGTGTTCAATTCTGATTCGTCACATGGTGTGTTGATAATTTTTTACAACAACAACTTTGACAACAAAAGCGTTGTGTGTAAAGACTGATGCGGTGTAACTGACCGGCTCAAACGGATTGAAGAAATATCGTCCATGTACTGTAAATGCAACTATTCATGTGCGTTACCTTTCTTAAAATAAATAACAATTAATTAGACGTTTATGAAATCAGTCTAATTGTTATAAGGAAACACTACTATTCTACATAGATTTGAATTATTTTAAACATGTCATTTATGTGCCCATACAGCTTTGTTCTAGCAATAAATGCGTCGTTCAAAATTTATTATTGGCTGGTCACTTCGAATCCATCCCCTATTCGCTTTAACATTTTCTTCTTTCTAATTCATACAGACTTCATACTTTGCCGAATTACTCAACTCATATACTCGCTTTCAATTTCGAGGCGGTAAAGGGGATTTCATTTAGCCTGAGTGCTAACCTTAACATCTATGTTGTTAAAATGATGGGCAGTCCAATTACATTTTCCGCTATTCAGTCCCAGTCCTGGTTCCTGCTTGTCTATATTGACGTCGAGAGGTGGATTAACAATAGAACTGGCCTCTGTCTGCCCTTCCCTTTCCCTCTTTAACCACTCACCAGGGACCGGGCCTTAAATAATGGCTGGCTAAACAGCATTTACTGCATTCTCAATTGGATATGAAAGGGCTAATTCTGTAGGCCAGCCACAGGCCAGAGAGCTCCTCTTATCTAATAGCCCTTACCATAGCTATCCAACCCGCCCTGAGCTCTGCCCTTTTCATTTATCCGGTTTCAGATTGCTAGATTTAGATATTCAATTACTGATTATTAACTGGTACAAACAGATGTGTTCGGCGCCATCACCATGGACGATAACGATACAAAGAGTTTATTGGATTGGCGCTGGGACGCAGAAGAGGAAAAGAGGGGAAGGGGGCAAGCCAAAATGGAATGACTTGAAATCTGTGGAGTATGAAATAGAAATTAACTGTCTGTTTCAATGTATAATAGGCCTCAATATTTGTAGTGTTATTGCAGTGTGATAAGATAAGCACACACACACACACACACACGCACACAGGGAGTCTTGGGAAAATAAAGCGGCAGGGTTATAATGATATTTCGCCCATGGCTTGGGTGCTGCAAGCTAAACTAGCATGGAGTTAGAGCTTGGAGATATGATGGCAGCTGACAGAGAATAAACCATCAAACATGATCTAAAATGCTGAGTTACTAATGATCAAACATCTCCTCTAATGATTTCTAGAAAGGGAGAAAACATTTGCGTTATCCAAATCAAGGCACTACTGTCATTTTTCCAACAAGTGCTTCTGGACCAGAGATACATTTGGTAAAGTGTAAAAGCTGTTCCTGGGCCTGAAAAAAGGTCCCGGATCACCAGGAAACAGCTTGTGGTGCACTTACAACCATATATACTCCCCTGCTACGCTAACGCACTTATTAAATTCGAAAGATTTCTTCATATGCTGGAGCCATGATCGGACTGGCCGCTTCACTTCTGAAACGCTGGCCTCCCAGGAACTCCTAAACCTGTGGAAATGGCTTGGAGCGAGGTCAGAACTGTACGGGGGACGTGGCAATAAATCCCAACTGAATTCCTGTAATGTGCAAGTGGTGCTGGTGAATGATTGTGAATGATCAGGTGTTCCACTGAATAAAGGTTCATGGGAATTATTTCAGTATGCTCTGAGCCACTTTGGCTGGCCATCTTTAGAATGTTCCCACCATTCTAATGGTTTACTGCGACTAAATCATCACATCTTACAGAAGTCTTCTGTAAACATCAATTTTATGCCTTCATTCACCAGAAATATTACCACAAGTCCCAGTTTGACCTGAACTCCCCCTGTTATAAGTACCCCTATTAGTTTAATTTCTCCCATCTTATGATGTACTATATAAAATGAGTTGGCCCAGGAATGGAGCGCTGTGTTTTTGCATTGAGGACACCAAAAACAAAAAGCGAAAGAATGAACCTAGAGGTTTCCATCAAACATTTGATTAGTCCAGAACTGGTCCTGGGTGTGAGTTTTCACAAAAGAGTAAGCAAGCCTGTCAATCTGGGAATCGACAAAAATAACAGCATCAGCATCTTTATTGCATAGTACACTTGGGTGCACTTGGCTATGAGGTCTTCATTTTGTCAATTCGCCATGATGTAACTATATCTCTGATTGATCGCGCCTATAAAGGAGTTTATAAATGGTCGCTTGTTACCTCCAGCCATCAGTTATCTGCTGATCCAGTTAAACTATCGATTCTCTTAGACCACTGTGCGGTTTCATGACTGCCAAGCGTATATCACGACAATCAAGAGTCATTTACGATTGGACTAGAAGATTACTTAGTGGTATTTTCCCAGCAGTTGGGCATTAAAAAAGTTACAGCATTGTACACATTATGGATCGGAGCGCCATTTGTTCGTGTGCGATGTTACATGTTGGCTTCCAGGCATTACTGGATGCAGTTTGTAAGCAAAGATTAAAGGCTTAAAGTGCAAAATTTGAAATGGTGAAATAATAAAAGCCATCAGTTAAACATGACAGGGAATGTCTGCTCGGTAAGGCCAAAGATACCTGACCATTAATCTTTCCGTCATGGTCTTGCTCGTGCTGCAACATTTCACGATTGAATTTTTGGACTCGGAGTGGGTGGGCAAAATGGACTGTTTGGCAAGATCTCTCCTGTAATGTAAGTGCATTGCTCAGATGTGTATGTAAGAGCGACCATGCTAATTCCTGAGCATCGTCATAAGAGAAGAAGTCATCCACGTACTGTATATAATCGAAGTCTATACAGAGGTCATAAACCAGCGGACTGGAACTTTTAGCAAATCGAGGCACTTAAAGGAAGAGTGCAGGAGAATGGACAAATATATATTTTTTAAATGGCTGTACTTCAGCAACTCCACTTTTCTCAGCATGAGCCATGACCACTTCTGTTGCAGATCCTCTTGTGAATTATTTAGCTGAAAGCAGCTCACTGTGAAACTGTAGAGTTTTCACAGACATTCGTGCATTTGTCACCCTCTCTGGTCTGATTACAGCACGATGATGAAAACCGAATTCCAGACAGACGTCAACTCTGTTCACAGTCTATGATGATAATCAAAAGTAACTTCAAGTGCTACTGTGAAACAAAACCTTACTTATCGCCAATCATCAGTTGTTAAGTGTGAAACGGTAAACTTAGACGTGTTATTCCCTTCTCTGGACCTTTAAAATGTTTTTGTGGAAGCCAAATATTTTTCTAATCGATGGTAAGAGGGGAACTGAGTGGGTTTAATAAGAACATAAGAGGATGATATTCAAATGTGTGGGTGCTGTCATTCATTTAACTCGTCATTAAACACCATTAGGACTGGAAGAAATAAACATAAAACAGCTGGTTAAACTGACTGCAATCAATTAATCACTTATCCTCCATGTATTTACCTACAGCATTTTATATGAAGCTACCATGGACCCCTTACAGGGTTAACTTAAAATGGAAAAAAGAAATGCTTAGTAAACATCACGTTTCGGTTTGCAAATGTACAGTTGTGACAGTCCTCTGTAGAAATCTTTGTCTTTTACACCATCATGTCTTTCATATCATTCATTACCTAAGACTTTGTTGACATCATTAAAATGTTTAATTCGGAGGACTTTCGGGGCTTTTTGGACACGGCTTAACGGTACTGTACGTTCCCAGATGCACTCGAGCTCCTTAACAGTCTCTGGTGGACTCCATCTGACTCTGGACCTGCAATTCCACTGCAGTGGTGGAGTCAGGGATGACGGATGCTGACTGCTGAAGGCAGGATCTAAAAATAACTTCAGCAGGCCGAGCTGATCTATCGGTTACCGGGCTGTCTCCCAAAACCACCTCGGCCACTAGATTTCCTCGGAGGCCTATAACTCTGCCCCGGATGGGCTGTCGTGCCCACCCACAGACCCAGGTCATCACAAATAGACTTGTCCGAACATCCATCCATCGTATCCGGGACACCGTTTAATGCACTCGCACCCGCTGAATAATAGTTATTGCTCGCAGCAGAGCGTCTCAGGCCGCAAACCCTGAAGGCCGACTCAATATTGGTTACCTTCATTTTGTTATTGATTCTGCATAATCATTAAGCGAGCGCTCGCCATCTCAGCAGGAAGGTCAGCGCTTTAAATTGCTTGAGTTTATGAACCTGTCTGAAGTCTGGAGGGATTTTGTACGAGCATCATTAAAGCATTGAGTTATTGAATAATAATATAATATAAGAGCCAATCATGTTCCGGTATGCAAATGAAAGCACTAATTCATCAAAGAAAGCGTGTGGCTATCAATTTGCATATGCATAGAATTTAGAATTCTTGATCAGAACGCATAAATACAGCTAAATCTTCTCACTGTTTTCTAATTATATATTTTTTTTTATTGTACTGATGCACCATTTATTATTCATCCAATTCATTATTCATTACTTGAAAAAAAAAGTTAAAAATGATCATTTTCAAAAAGGTTCTAAATAGAAACACTTCACTTCACTTATCTTTTTTTGAACGAATATATTTAATATTCTCTATTAGAGGATTTTAATTAATTCCAAAGCTTTCAAAGAGGCCACAGTTGTTTTTAACCATCTCTGTTTGGAAATGAAATGAAAGCTACTGGATATGTCAAACTGGGGATGTTCAGAATCTTTAGTGCTGAGACTAAGTAATAAACGAAGCGCCGGGGAACATCACCAACCCCGCTGTGAGCTGGTTTGTTATCGGTGACATAAACAGCACCATTTGCATTAATAAGAAATCCAACTTTGCATTATTAATTGCATTTGCACTACGACTTGCTTTTCATTTGTTGAGAAGAAAAATCCCTGCACAGGCAAGCCAAGATCAACATGGTGCATTATTAAAGAGGCAGTAAAATAATAATAAAAACGCACTTAAACATATAAAACAATACTCAAAGGTCATAAAAGGCAAAACAGGATCTATAAATGCTCTAAAATCTATCTAAAAAAATTATGCTTCACAGCTGAATTAAATGATTCCAATGATCGTTAAAATATAAACATGAAAACAAGAGATGCACTGGGAGACTTAAAGCTTAAATAAGCAACCACAAATGATGTGTTTAAGCTTTGCACCACAGAACTATGGATTCTGATTGGTCAGAAGGGGTGGGGTAATTAAAATTTACCATAGTAAATTACACAGGGACACAGGGACAGCACATCCAGTGTCATAATTGTGTATTATTCACCTTGATGGCACGACCAAAGACGTATCAATGTACGCACCCGGATGGACGTGTCCCCATTAGAGTGAGATAAAAGTCACTAGTAATTATGAATGTGAACCGTCATGACATGCAAATCCGATCTGACCAAAAGAATCTGCTTGTAATGTGAAAGTAGCCTGTAATGAGATGAAACAGCCAGTCTCTGAACTCTTTTTAAACCAGTGACATGTCATCCACACACTCCTCCACACCATCCGGCGAACAAAATTCATAATAAGCATAAAAAAAAGCCCTCATCTCTAGACGACTCCAGACATAGGCCTAGAGTTTTAATTAATTAACAGCATGTCAAGGTTGTGGCGATGCAATTACTGCCAGGTAAGATGATGTTAATAAACGAAAAAAAAAGAGAAGAAACAAGAAAGCATCAATTAAGAGCAATGTGAAACACGGAGGGTTGGAGCAGGAGCGCGGGGAACAGAGCGAGGACTCCAGGGACCGACAACAGGTCAGAACCCTCGTCATTATCCACAGCCACAGATAACAAGAGCATTTGGGGATTTTAGATTCATTATGTCTCACACGCTGCCTGCGAACGCAGATCAAACAGAAATTCGCTTGGAGAGATTTCAGGTTTTCGATCGATTTGTGTTGACACCGTGCGAAATTAAGAGATGCTTTATTACGGATTCGAATTTAATAAAGAACTATTGTGAAGCATGAAGTTTGTGTAGCTGAACGGATTATAATTACATCTTTTGGCATTTTTGTCCATTTCTGATAATAAAACCATGAGAAAAGGACAAAATAAACAAACAATCAAATAGTAGTTTAAGGCAGAAAAACAATTAAACAAATGAAAAACATTGCAAAAATACTACAGTACTTGCTTGTTTATCTATCTATCTATCTATCTATCTATCTATCTATCTATCTATCTATCTATCTATCTATCTAATATATTTGCTTACTTGCTTATTTATATTCGGACAACAATTACATTTTTTGACAAATACTGTAGGATCTACAGAAATCCAAAAGAAGGCAAGCTAATTGTGATGTAATGCACAAAACAAGACAATAGAAAATAATGTAAGGATACCATTGACAGATCGATCGACTGACTTTCCAATACTATTTCTACCGTTTTTGCTAAACAAAAGAAACCCAAAGAAACAAAAACAAACAAACAAATAATGTTCCAACACAAAAATAAACCAAAGGATAATTATACCTAATCAATATACAGTATTCACTCTCATCTTCTATACCGCTTTATCCTGTATTCAGGGTCATGGGGGCCTTGAACCTATTCAAGGAGACTTAGGGCACGAGGCAGGGTACAATCCATTTCAGGGCACACACACATATACCACAGGATATTTGGGAACACCAATGTCTAATCTGCAGGTCTTTGGACTGCGGGAGGAAACCACAGTACCCAGAGAAAACCCACCAAGCACGAGGACAACATGCAAACTCCATGCACACGGAAACGTGAATCAAACCTGGCCGGGAATCGAACCTGGACACTGGAGGTGCAAGGTTCTTTAAATTAACCTTAAATTATTTTCATTCCCTTTCTCTCGCTTTATCTATCTATGTATCTACTTATTTCTGTATTTACTTACTTACCTATTCACTAACTGTATGGTTTTACCAATACGATTTAAAGTAACCCAAAGAAAAGAAGGTAAAAACTCAAACACAGCCTCAAGAACAAAACGGAAAAACAAACACCAACAAATTATGATGAAATGCAGAAAAACAAGAAAATGAAGAAAAGTAAGGACAATTTTTATTTGTTTATTGTACAATAACATTTTAGCCATTTTTGCTAAAAAGACAAACTCCAACAGTGATGGAACATGCACACACACACACACACACACTGACCTGAAAAATCATTCCATCAATCTTGAACATGTGAGAAAATCCATGCGGTTGTATTTCGTACCAACAACCATGACCTTTTCAACTTATTATATGAACAGAGTCGTGTGTATCAGTGTAACTCCAGACAGAGTTGTGTAGAGTTGCTTGTGTGTATGTGTGTGTGTGTATGTGTGTGTGTGTGATCACTGCCTCGACACTGTTCAATACTGTACGTTAAGCTGAATCGAACGAGGATCCCTGGATCCATATAGAACATACACTCCTCATGACACTCTCACTGCACCTCATTCTGATCACACACACACACACACACACACACACACACACACACACACACACACACACACACACACACACACACACATGCCTGA
>JAQMYI010000013.1:17800075-17817483 GCA_030014275.1 Clariallabes melas | reverse complement strand
CGGATAGCAGGGATTGATCTGCAGTCATACTGTGTGTTAGGAGGCTGGAGGTTCAGTATAACGGGAGATGTGTTTAAGTTAATATGGAGTCCAGGTCGTTATTGGAGGCTCAGGTAGACTGTAGGAAACTCCAGTCCTGAACTATCGATCGACTGCAGTCACGAGTCCTCAGAGAACAGCTGTCTGCATCACTGGCAGCTCATTAGCGACATGTATAGCTAATAACAGTGTCTCATGGTGCTATACTGCCCCCACTGGTCACGCTGGTATTGCACAATGCAAGACCTAGATTTTTCTTTGCGCTAAAATGTCTCAAATGATCACAAAATATGCATAGCAACCATCTTACAAACACACCCAGGGTGGTAAAACAAAGAATAATCCATAGTTTAAATCCAAAAATGCATAGTCTACTGTACTTATAGACCTGCCATTGACTCAAGACCAGATGTTCTCCATAAAAAAAAAAAAAAGAAAAGAAAAAACAACTCATGTTATCAGCTCCTGAAAACAGGTACACTTTTTAAAATGTATTATTAACACTAGAGCTCTGGACCTGATCGATTTGTTTACGGGTTCACTTTTGGCTCCAACTGGTAGGAGACTGAAAAAAAATGGGTCTTGGGAACATTGAAAGAGGCTGTAAAGCCAGAAGAGGCATGAGCTAGCATAAAATAACACCATCCTGCCATTATTGCTCAGCAAGATCTGCTATCACTCAAGGGCTTAACACACTAGACACATACGCACACACACTTCCAGCCAGTTGAGTTGTCAGTAACACTCAAACCTTCTTGGGGTCTTCAAAATGTTGTGATTGTATTATCAAAGCAGAGATGATGCAACCAGTAATGAGATCCTTGTCACTGCTAAGGGCTAGCGCTGTTGGTGTGGTCAGCATCAGTCATAATCACAGCCGGGGAAAAAAAAAAGTTCTTTTAGAAATTCCTGCCGGGAAAGAAAGATGACAGGGGTAAACACTCTTAAACAACAGTAATTACCAACCAGTCAAGCATGCGCACATGTAGCTCACCAACCAGCTAGAAAGCCCAGAGCGCCCAGAGCGCCAGGCTCCGTGTTGAGCTGATGAATTATCACTCACAAGAAAGCTAAATCCATCACGTCTTGGCTAGCAAAGCATGTGAGACTGAGATGCTGTATACAGTAAGCAGGAAAGAAAAAAAGAAAAAAAGGTGCTTCACGCATACACAACCTGGAGTCTGGGAATTTTGATTGACATGCAGTGTTTGTTGGTATCCTGGTCACCTGAGCGTGAAATCCGGGAAAGAAAGTGCACTCCATACATAATGATCTGTCTCTCGGGACGTCAGTAATCCAGAAAATAGAAGCGTTTTCGTGAACCTTTTACCACTTTCTAATAATTTGTGCTAAAAGACGTGATGAAAAGAGTGCGGAATGAGTCATGCATAACAAGTTTGCCGAACGGATCATAAAGAGGTCAGGCTTTCATGCTAACTGACGGACGTACTGTATGTTCAAACATCTCCACTCTGGTGGTTCAAGATTTTACATTTACATTTCTCATGAGCATTGAGTGCACTCACTTTTTTTTTTTTTTTTTTTAATCAGCCTTCGTCTGTGTCTTTAATGAAGCTTAGTCCAGGGAGTATATCCTCATAATACACCACATCAAAGCTGGGAGTACCCAGGAGTGTACTGGACAAGCTTGGTTTTTATTAAGAAAATCATAAAAGAATGAGGATCGCGCTGGGCTGTGCTTGTCATCTCTATAAGACAACACTCGTTCATCTTAATCACAACATTTACAACACCTGCACAATGTCCAATAAGCACTTCTTTGAGAAACTAAGAGTCAGAGAGTGAAACCATATACGCACAATAAGCACCATTTACAGTGCAAGTTTGATGTCACATGCTGTGCTCCTAGTGGTCGTTCGAAGAACTGCACATACTGGCACTTCCATGTTGGACTGATTTTTTAGAACTGGAGGTTGCCCAATTTAAACTAACCACACCTAACTGGGTTCAAATATTCTTTCTGCACATTAGTCCCATCACACAACAGCTAAAAATGACATATGATGAGGACTAAATGAAACTTTCTCTGAAACAAACTTCACCTTTACACTCCTGGATACAGATGACAGCGTAGATAGGTTTGGTTTTCACCAGGAATCTGGATTTTAATAAAGATTTGGCTTGTCCTTGTGTTTGTTATTTTAAGGAGGAACAAAAAAAGTTTTATGTCTGATGATGCTTCTAATGCCCTCATCTCATTTCCTTTAGTTTGCCCAAATTTGCCAACCAGACGGCTCCGTAGCAAAAGCAAACCTCAATAGCAAAAAAAAAAAAAAAAATCAATCGAAGTGAATTTGGAGGCATACCAAGAAATAATTAAAGGGGGGTGTATACTTAACTAAGCTTGAAAGATAAACATCTCTGACTGCCAACAGAGCAAAATGAGGAAGCTTGATCTTCAAAGACGAGATTAGACTTTGTCTGGCAAATTTGCTTTTTAATAGGAAACTGTATGTCTAAGGATTACGATCGGGTTCTGGCACAGAAACAGATGTCGCAGGAACTGTCGCAAGAATCCCCACGGAGAACTTTACACGGCTTATCTTTTTATTCTGAACAAATCTTACAGCCTGAGCTCGTGTCTATTATGTCAGCCGCTTGTCTGCAAATATAGTAGAATATGAACAGACTCGTCGGTCCTCGCCGGCCCCGCGGCCTGTCGCAAATTCAAAAAAGCAACAAAGACGAAATTATAGGAGAATTAGAAGGTCCGATAAACAATGCGTGACTTTCATTTCCTTTCCGTAGCCCTTTCATTTGCGAACGCAGGTAAATTGTGAGAGGGAGAGCCTGCGGGTCGACGGTGCCATGTATCTTATTAAAATGTCAAGAGCAATCAGGGGAGAAACGGGTTTCCGTGTGCGTGGGGAAGCAGCATAAATCAAAATGAAATAACTGGACGACGCGGTGGATAAAGGGAACGGCATGCAGAACGAGATCGGGGCGGAGAAAGAGGAGCAGAGAGGATGGTGAAATGGAGAGAGCGAGATGTGGAGAAATAGGCTGGAGCACCCTGCTCTTGATCTTGCTGTGATGTCTGTAAATGGTTGTAAATTGCATAATGTCCTCCTGGTTTAATGTCTCTGAGTTTTATTTTTTTTAAAAGAACAAAGTGTGCTTTACATCACACAGCTTTGTCCATGTCTACATCAATGTTACTCCTTCTGATCTATAGTTTACAACAGATGTGCAGGATACTGGAACACTGTGCAACACTATGGGCATGTCTGGGTTCAACCGGGGAAGAACAGAAAGAATATCTGCTTTATACTGTATGTGTAATTAAACTTTTCTTTATCTGTTTTTTTTTTCCTTTTCCTTTATTTTCCTTCTGTTTTAACTCTGGGTTTAACAGTCCATAAAAATGCAACTTTATTCATTTCTAACAAAGGACTCTCTTCTGTATTCAGGAAGGTAGGTGTTAGATAAACGAATCTCAGCTAAAAGAAGATACGCTAAGATAAGATAAGGTTTTTTTTATCAAGTCCTGATTTATTATTATTATTTTTTAAAAATATATATATTTCTGACAGTATAAACAGTTGCAAAAATATTAAAACATCAAGCTATCATAGAGAATGAAGCAAAGTTACCTCCATCACTTCAAACTTAATTATCTGTCTAAAACAGGACACATTGTACTGTACAGCCATTAATAAATTTCTGTTGCTATGGCACATCCACAAACCCTTAGTTACTATGGATGTGAGAATTCGTTTGGCGTGACAATTCATTTATCTTCACACTGACTCAAAAAGATATGATGTTTGCATTTATTATTATTATTATTATTTTTATTGGGATATTTCCTAGTTTTAGTATTAGCCGATTCCCACCAATCACGGGTTTCCTCCGAACAATGCATTTTTTCGTACTTTTTGCACAACTCCATCTTTTCGCACTGCTCACTCGCGCCCCCTTAGGAGCGGTGTAATATACTCAGAGGACAATCTGTTTCTCCTGCTTGCGTGAGCTCACAGACACCAGTGATTGACTATAGAGCCGCATTTAATGTGGTAGCATTAGAGTGCCTTGCATCCCTCTCCTCTGAGAGAGCTCAGCCAATCAAGCTACAGCATCATCTGGGATTCAAACTTTCGATATCCCTCTCGCTGCGCCACTTATATGTTTGGAATTGTAAATACATAAGTTATATACTACTATTATAAATAATAATAATAATAATAATAATAATAATAATAACTTAATTATTTATATATTGTATAATAATATCACAATGAAATTCAAATCTTCACCAATGTATTGTGTTAGTATGGTATCAGGTGACCCCTGGTCATTCCTATCCCTATTAGTTACTGTAATAACTTTCTAACATTATAGCAGCAATAAACAATCGTTCCATTAGCAGCCTGGCTTTTTTCACACTCATGTTCAAGAAACACCTCTGTCCTAACAATGTTTCAAAGTTATATATTCATCTCTGTATATTACAAAGTGCTGGAGACTCCGTCCTTTACCATTGCATAAACATCTCTTCACCTTATGAACAATTCCATGTTTTTCTTTTTTCATCGACTATACACATTCACACCCCCATGTTAGAAGACATCCATTGATACAGTGATTCACTGCTGCTTTATTATCAGCATTGCTTCAGACCAATCAGAGTCCACGATTGAAAAATAAATCCTAATGAATAATCTGTTTTGCAGGCCTGTAACATAACTGGCTGTAGTCTGAGAAGGAAACCCAGACCAGGCCATTATCAGCTCTGATACGACAGATGGAGCTCAGCTTTCCTGATTCCTCCACTCGGTAAATCACGGTCAGCCAGCCTCAGGTGTTATCGGTTCACACGATCATATTGCTCATACTAACAACACTACCGAACACTCCATGAACATATTGGCCACTGAGCACACTGACACTTGTTTACCAGGAAAGTGGCATTATATATGAGGAAAGATGTCTGCTTGTGTCTATAAGTCTCACTAAGACTATGAGACACATTTCCTCAGGACTGCACTGTCAAGCCTGCAAGCCTTAAAGAGCTGAATAAAGATTCGACTGGAGCGCTTGGCCCTCAGGGTCAGCGTGTGACAGTTGCATGATAAAGCTCCTCAATTAGACAAATCTCAAGTAGTAAAGAGCTGAGCGTAAGGAAGCAGATGTTTATCTCAAATTGGGTAAATACCTGAGTCCATTTTTGTAATTATAGATAAGAATGTTATGCAAATCACAAACGCTATGCAGAGCAGCAGGGGTGTCTGCAGACTGCAAATCACTGCAAGGTTGGCTTTAAGATCATGTAGGAGAATGTGTGCATGCCAAAAGAAGAATAAAAGCCAACATGGTGATATGATGAGTAGTAGTTTACCGAGACCACCCCAAAGGGATATAATAATAATAATAATAATAATAATAATAATAATAATAAGGCTTTTTATTTATCTAACCTTGGCAATGGTTGCGTTGCAATATGGAACATGGAAGCATTAACTAATACTCAAGCTGAAGCTAGATAGGGATTAATTTTACACACACTCGAAAATTTTTTTTTAGTAAACATAAGGAATAAATGCTGCTTAAAATAAGCCTTAAAAAAAAACATATGGTACGAAAAGTGCATGTCACTAGAAGGCTGTCCTGTAGTCAGCCATCAATCAATACCCTGCCAGCAAAGAGAAGATGACAGAGGCATTAATTAGAAATGGGGTGACCGGCTTTCGAACACATGGCATAGCTCCAGCGTGTAAACGGGCTTGCATCTGGGGATTGCTAATTGCATGAGAGCAGGCAGTTAAGGCTACCGGTCTAGCCTCGTCAGCCCTCTTTCCTCAATTAGTACTATTCATCCTGCTGGAATGCCACCTTCATGGCAAATTTTATATCAAATCATGCAATCAGTCTTATCAGTCTTGCTGAAGGGTTCCCAGACGTTAATTTGTTTTTTCTTTCTGTCTATCTGGTACTCTCGTCCTCTGTCTGTCAGTTTCTTGCACAGCATCTTGACTTTTGATCTCTCTCTCTTTCTGCATCTGTCTCTCTCGCTCTCCGTTACAGACATGTTTGGAGCTCACAGTCAGCCTGGAGAACTCTCCTGCTAGCAAAAGGTCTGAGCAATGCTGGTCTCGGAATCGTGACTGGACTTCCTTCTGCAGAATTACCTCACCTCCTGAGGATGCTAGCTCAGGAAGGAACGGAACGACTGTACAAACGGCTTACAAACTCCCGCCATAAAAATGACCAACTGCCATGTCATCTTTTCTATATCTTAAAACTATATTGGTATTGATTTGGTAGCCAAGAGTCTCAGGTGGGACTCAACGCCTTTGTCCTGATCTGCACTAACACTACATGAAGTCAAGATCTATCCTACCTCAATGGAGGAGCAATATACCATCAAACCAAGACGACTTGCTCGTGCAGTTATGCAAATGAACACAACAGCTAGCATAAACTGCACTCGGCTTCCTTTGCTCAACAACTCTGCCAGATGATTCAAAGAAAGGCCCATAAATAAACCAAACCAAGCAGGCGATGCAATAAAATGTAAAAAAAAAAAAAAAAAAAAAAAAGAACAAAGCCTCGGCTAAACAGAAATCCCCGGCCCTAGCGCTTCGCCACAGCTATTGCCGCAATTGTCCCTCCGCTCTTCAAGGGAAGCGGACACTTGATTTGCTAAGGCTCTGGCTGTAGATCCTCTTGCCAGGTAGACAGCAATAACTCAAAGCTTGCTGCCACGGAGAGTTTGCTGTTCCGCCACTGAGGCTGATTTGATGAGATTGCGATGCCTTCATTCATTTGACTTAGAGCTGTGTGGAACTCCAGGCAGGGGAAATATCCCAGGGCTCATATTTTCTCCATCAGGAGAAGCCTGGACATTTATTTGTAAGCCATAACACTGGTTCATCCACATGGTTATGCTCAGAAAGTATTAAACATTTACATGTATAACACACCCCTCAGACCCTGTCTTCGTCTGATATATTTATATCTATATTCTACACTATATTGCCAAAAGTATTCACTCGTCCGCCTTCACATGCATATGAACTTGAGTAACATCCAATTCTTAATCCGTAAAGTTTAAAGTTGATGTTGGCCCCGCCCATCTTTGCAGCTATAACAGGTTTAACTCTTGTGGGAAGGCTTTCCACAACGTTTAGGAGTGTGTTTACGTGAATTCTTGACCATTCCATTTGTGAGATCAGGACACTGATGTTGGACGAAAAGGCCTTCCAGTTGTGTTCAAGTTCAAATCATGAAAATAATAAATCATGTGCATGTAAACTTAACAATTAGCCTGTTTGTTTAGTTAAGACACCAATCAATGATCATTCATGCCATTCAGATTGTCTTTGTCCAGAAGAAGGATGGATGTTTATGCATGTGTACTAAAAATACAGGTGCAAATGGTCTATATACAAGGTTTCATCCCAGGATATCATCTCATGCTCTGATCAGGGGTGTTGATTTAATTTGTACAGTAATTATTTCTACAGTAAAATTACATTCATAAGGACCGTATAGAGGACATTCCACATAAACCGATTTAAAGAATGTTTACTTAAAGCAGAAGCAGAAGATGTAACAACCGTAGGATTTGACATCCTTAGCAAAGAAGATTTTTCACATAATTTCTTACAACATCTTAAACGTAGGCAATAAGGAGATGCTGTTAAGGAAAACCACTGTTTATTGCAGGTTTAATGTAAGTGGGAACAGAGTATGGACAATTTATAATGATTTTTTTTTCCCTTGCAAATTTGGTACATGCACCTTCTGGGGTCTTGTATTATTTAAGCAAAACCTTTTTTTTTTCCTCTTTTTTTTAAAGAATTAATTAAAAAACTGTTTAGCATAGCACATTCCATAAATAATCAATATTTTACACTATGTTAGCCATCTTGTATTTGCTACACGGAAACATAATTTACTGATTCACTTCAAATGTCCATGTCTTTTCTGTCTCAGTGCCCAACCCTGTAGAAGTATCAGCTAGACACAATCCATTTACAAAAAAAAAAAACAATAATGATTAGCGAGCAGTAAAACCATGGAGACATTCCCATTAATACCTCAAAGCTACAGAAACCACAGTAAATAAAGAGCATGACAGCTGCATAAAATGCATCAAACGAAGCTGCATTGCAGGCTACGGTGGACATATGCTGAGATTTAGCATTCCATGCATGTACACTAAGACATGATTCTTAATCCTGGCTCTTTGTCACTTTCAGATATTTGTAAAGCCAATGCAGATGGAATGTCGTGTTGTGTGAGGAATGAAAACAAAGCTCATTAAACTGGGATGATCGAACCTTTTCCTTAACATTTCTTTTAATGTACTGTAAAAATCTTGGTACTGTAGCTTAGTAGCTACCACTGTCACCTTGCACATCCAGGGTCTGGTATCAATCCCCACCCTGGGGTCTGTGTGCATGGAGTTTTCATGTTCTCCTTGTGCTTGGTGGGTTTTCTTTGGGTGCTCCAGTTTCCTCCCACAGTCCAAAAGACATGCAGCTTAGGCTACCTGCCTTTCCCAAATTGCCTGTAGTGTGTAAATGTCCCGGAAGTCCCACCATGGCCATAAAATTGGAGATACAATGGTAATATAATAATGGTCCCTAGTTGGACTACTGAGGTTTCTAGATGGATGGATGGAAAAATCTTAACACTGTAACCCAAACTTCTGTAAAACCCTCCCCCATGTGCAGTCCAGTGCTAGATAATAAGATAAATTGGTTAAAATGATTAAAAGTTTTAGACTAGGTGAACTGGTAAAGACTTCCCTTGTTTTATGAGTGAATTTTGGTTGTTTACTGTTTTCTTTTTAGGTTGGGACATCGTGGGTGATGATGTAGAAGAAGGAGAGCCCGTGATGTATGATTGCGAGTTCGGCAACTGACGTGAAAAGTCTCGGTTCATAATTATTATTACTTGGTATAAATGATTTCGGGACATCTATCTACTGAAAGCATGGACAAATCTTGTCCAGGATCTGAAAATGACATCCATTTCAGCATGCAGAACATAAAGCAGTACTCGATCTGTCTCCTTAGCTTTTCAGATGAGGAGAACACACAGAATTTCCCTGTCTGACAGGAAAAGCTTTTATACACCACTTCCTATGATTGTATGAGGCAGAAAAAATGATTTTATTTGCCTGGTGCTTTTACCAATGGATGTTATACCAAAGCAGCTTTACAAAAATCTGGATATAATATTTTAATTTCTCCTTATGTAGAGGACACTCAGACAGTATGAGTCAGTGAGATGACGCAGACTCCAGAACAGTGCTAAAATAAAAGACTTGATCATTTTGCTTCTCTAAAAGTCTGATTACAGCTTAAGGAATTAATTTTTAAAGTGGGTCATGTTCTTCACACTGGAAACAAATTGGCCTAATTCTGCCAAAGTGTTAATAATAATAATAATAATAATAATAATAATAATAATAATAATAATTACAGATTAATTATAATTCAGTATAGCTCTACAATTCAAGTCAATATCAAGGCCTTAATAATGATGTAATGTCCTGATAGAGTAATGCATTGATAAGGTAATAATCTGACATTGTAATTGATTGATAATGTGCAGTGTAATGTGATGTAAGGAAGTGGGATCTTGATGTAACAATCTGATGTAGTAATCTGGTGGTGATTCTCTGATATAGTGATGATGTGATGGGATGATGGTGTAATGTAATGATGGAGAGATGGGGTGATTGAGTTATGAGGTGATAATGCCATGGGTGATGGGGTGATATAGTGATATCGTGGTGATAAAGTGATGGAGCAATGCAATGATGTAGTAATATAGTGATGGACTGGTGTGGTGAGGAGGTGATAATGTGAGAGGTAGATGGAGTAATGTTGGTGATGGAGTGGTTGAGTGATTGGGTGATGGAGTAATATAGCAAAGGATTGGTAGGGTGAAGGACTGATGGGCCAATGATTGAGTTATATAGTGATGGAGTGGTAGTGTGATGGGGTGATATATTGTCGGAATCTGTGGGGTGGTGGAGTGGTGGTATGATGATGTGATGGGGTGATGGAGTTATGAGCTGATGTCATGAGGTAATTATGTAATGGTGGCCTAGTGGCTAGGATTATGCGATATGATTGGGTGATGAAAGTGGCAGTGTGGGGGAGTGATGGAGTAGTAGTGTGGTCGAATTATGAGTTGATGATGTAATGGGGAGTTGGAGTGATAAGGTGATGGAGTGATGGAGTGGTAAGGTGGTGGAGTGATGAGGTGATGGGGAGATGATGTGATGGGTGATAGAGTGGTAGGGTGGTGGAGTGATGAGGTGATGGGGAGATGGAGTGGTTGGGTGGTAGAGTGATGAGGTGATGGTGTGATGATGTGATGGCGTGATGGTGTGATGGAGTGGTAGGGTGGTGGAGTGATGAGGTGATGGGGTGATGATGTGATGAGGTGATGGAGTGGTAGGGTGGTGGAGTGATGAGGTGATGGTGTGATGATGTGATGGCGTGATGGAGTGGTTGGGTGGTGGAGTGATGTGATGATGATGTGATGGGTGATGTAATACAATACTTTTGGAATACCGGATTACAGAGCAATGGTGTGATGAAGTCATGTATGGAGTGGTGAGGTCATGAAATGATAGAGCAGTGATGTTATGGAATAATGAAGTGGTGGAATGGACAGAGTGGTGGTGTGATGGAGTGATTGGGTGAGGATGTGTATGGGTAATGGGCTATTGTAGTGAGGGAGTAATAAAGGTCACCTGTCTCCGCAGGTCCCGGGTCTTCTTAGTCATTTTGTCAATTGCAGAGTTCAGTGGGTCACCTCTCTCTTTCCGTCCCGTCTGCAGAGAGAGACAGAGCACAGGATGGAGAAATTAGCTAAATAATCAGAAGGGTTGCTATGAAAAATTAAGGGGATACAAATCCAATCACACACACACACACACACACACACACACACACACACACACACACACACACACACACACACCAGCGGCTGTCTTGAAGGCATGGATAAAAATGCTTTGGATGCAAGTCATAAATGCAGAGCGTATTTTTTTTTTAAAGAAAGTAGCTTCATGTCTGTCAGAGAAGACAGGTCATAAACAATTCAGCACCAGTTCATGTTCTTGTTAGAGAACAATTAAAGAGAGCCTGACGTCCAGAACCCCATTCCTGAGGGTTTGATCTGTCTGACAGCTCACAGCTGCCTCTTGTTTAAGGCACTAGAACACACCCTGCGCACAGACGACAGGCCAGAACCCTCATCGCCTCTGACTCCATCTCTCTCAGTCTCTCTGTACGCCTGTGTCTTTCAAGAGCCAAGCTGCGGCCTGGGGCAGCATTGACACAAACTCACATACACACACACACACACCCTCACAGAGCGACATGGCATCTCATTAAATATGGACCGCTAGACCGAGGCAGCCAAATGCTTCACTCAAAGTGGGATGAAACAAACAGACTCAAAGGACGACTACAGGAATATAAAATGCTGGAGCTGCAAAAGAATTTCCAACCCTTTCTGCTTTTCATTCATGAGTGCTGTCTGTACTTTAAGGAACTCATCGTAAACAAGAAATAAGAGAATGAGAAAAGAAAAACAAATTTCAAAACTGTCATAAAAAAAAGTTATAACGGTGAGTTCTACAGTACTTTGAGAAATGCAAACACTTTCACATTCCGCGGGTTACGTGACACCTACTGTACATAAGCCCTTCATAGCAAATCATACTTATGTAATCAGGTTAGCATAGATCTGTCTATATAGCAAAAGGATGCCATGTTAGAATTTTATAACAACAGGCTTTATTAATTAGATCATGTCTGTTCTCTTAAAATCACCCTGATCTCATCCTACCTACATTATCCCTGCATAAAACTGACATACAGTACTGGGATAAAGACTTGATCCCCTTCATTTTTTCATATTTTGCTTCCAGAGATCCAGACTTTCTTGTATTTTTAATGTAGTCTTGAAGAATAGTTCTCCATGCTTCCTGGAGGATGTTTTTCGCTCGCATTTACAGTATTTTTAGTCCAGTCTCTGTACCCAAGTAGTTTCAGAGGAATGCTGAATGCTGAGTGGTTGGAACAGACGAGAGGGGAAATGAGGTTGCTGCTGAGGCTGGTACACCAATTTTTTAATTGTATCTTTAGGAACTGTGCAGCCTGTCACGGTAAAACATTTGTTTCATTCAATCTACATCATTTAATCTAATATTAAGAAATGAGGGTGGGCTGTAAACATTTATTAAGGCTTATCCCAGCAGTTATTTCTATCAGGTTAAATGTAAGCAGTCATCAGTAACACTCAAGTAAAAAAGTTGCATCATGGTAGAGCTTGCCTAAGAGGACTGCCTGAGGGGCTTTTCAAACATTTTGGTTGGACGTCTGATTTTGGGAGGGAGATTGTCATTAAGGTTGACAGGGTTCAGGACAACTCAAGAGATATCACATAGTTGGAAGCTAAAAAAAATAATAACAATCATAGCCCACCATAGTAGTGTGCAACTTATTTATAGACTATCATAGTGTTTATTTGTGATGTTTTTTGTTAGTTTGTGCATCTTGGTAATGAATTCTATATCATGATAAATTCCTACAGTATGATTTGCTATTTAACTATTAGTCAAGAATTGCCAAAGGTTTGGCTAAGAACCTATTCGCTCATGCTACAACTTGCTAGGAACATCATGTGCACCCACACGATCAGGTGGCAACACCGCTCAGATGATGAAGTGATATTGTCCAACCAATGCAGTGCCAGCTTTCTAGCCTGGATGGATGAAGCAATTTGAGACTTGGCCCTAGACTCTTCACCAAGTGTTTATGGTTTGCTAGCAATGATCTGATAGCATGAAAGTTAGTAAGCACTCGTAGATATTTTGCGTATACTTCTTTAGCAACATGTAGCATAAAGACTGCTTTCAATTTGTTGGAATTTATTTCATTTTATTTTAATATGATCCCTGTCTAAATAATATTTATGCAGGTTTATATCAGTTGTCATTAAAGTTGTATGAAGGTGCTATGTAGCCTTATGAACGCTAAGGCATTAGTTTAATCATGAGTTTTAAAGTAGTGCCACTGTGCCCGATGTAGGCCATTTTTTCAGGTTCTGAACTATAACAAAGTCAAGTTGAAATGCTATGTCATTCTTATGTTTGTTAAAAAATGAACATTTATAATAAGATTTACCATGTCATTGTCCCCCCCCAAGAAAAACGCCTAAGCAATAAACGGTGCTGTCTCCTTTTTAATCCATTTCCATTAGAGACCATTTGACTGATAGTCGATCTTTTAATTACCCCAAATCTCGTTTCACTTCTCAGATGAGCTTCATAAAGTAGCAGAACACTGCGAGAATTAAATTAAACCGTGACGGCTTTTTTTTCTTTTTTGTCTGCTCTCCAGTTTAGATGGCATCGTTTAAGGCATCATAGGACTTTGTAGCAGTGCAATAAAGAACAAATAAGAGGTGGCCATTAATTTCTCACAATGCATCCAATGTAGAGAAAAAAGAGAGAGAGAGAGAGAGAGAGAGAGAGAGAGATAGAGAGATCGAGGTATATTAATCAACAGAGAACAGTTTCAAAATAAATAAATAATTAAACTTGAGGCTTTCATCATCACCATCATCATCATCATCACTCTAAAAAGTAACAATAAATAAAATAAAGAAATAAAATGAAAACTGACTGGAGCGAGTGACTGAAATGTATCTACAGACGTATTGGGGTGCATTAGATGCCAAAACTCTGTAGCGAAAAACCACCGAGCAGCCAACAGACTGAATGGATGACCATGTTGCTAAGCAACTGCCCTTGAGATTCACCTAGCATGAAATGATGACAGTAGGAGTATTGATATTAATACCTCAGTGGACGCAATCTCACATGCTCTCACACGCTTAGTGGGATAGTAAAAGTACAATTTAGAAAACAGAGATGAATGGAGCAGGGCAGTGGATCAACACTGAGAGAAAAAAAAAAGCGAAGAAGAAGAAGAAGAAAAACCAGACTGAGATAAACAAAACATTTGGGCTACTGCGCCATTTCGCGTGGGCCCGCGTGTTAGCATGCTCTTCGCTATGGGATACATCAGTCTTAAGTTTTTGCAATGTATAATGAAAAAAAAATAGATGTTATTATATTTGAAGTATTATATTTTAGATAAAGTATTAGGTTTGTCTGTACCAAAAAAAAAAACTTTTTATAAGTTTTTAAAGTTAATGCCAAAACAAGCTAATGATATTCTGACATGTATGCAACATGCAACATCTAACATGTAAAACTGGAGATCAGCTAAAAGAATTGATACATATTTGTGTCATGGCAGTGGAAGAGGAAGTAGAAATGAAAGTTAAAGAACAAAGTGCATTAGAGGAAGCATAACCTGAAGCAGATGTGGAAGAGATTGAAGTAAAAATAAAGATAGAAGTGGAAGTGATAATGGTGGCAGAATTAAAAGTCGAGACAGAAATGGACATAGAAATGAAAGTGGGGACAAAGGTGGAGGTGGAAATGATAGTTAACACAAAAGTGCCAGTGTAAGTGAATGTGGAGGCAGGAGTGGCAGTAAAAGTAATAATAGATGCATAAGTGGCAGTGGAAGTTAATGTGGGTGCGGAAGTGGAAGTGAATGTTAAGGCAAAAGTGGCAGTAGAATTGAATGTGGAGGCTCAAGTAGCAGTGGAAGTGATAGTGGAGGCACAAGTGGCAGTGGAAGTAAAAGTGGAAGCAAAAGTGGCAGTGGAAGTGAATGTGGAGGCAAAAGTGGCAGTGGTAGTGAGAATAGAGGCAAAAGTGGCAGTAGAAGTGAATGTGGAAGCAAAAGTGGCAGTGGAAGTGAATATGGAAGCAAAAGTGACAGTGGAAGTGATAATGGAGGCAAAGGTGGCAGTAGAAGTGAATGTGGAAGCAAAAGTGGCAGTGAAAGTGAATGTGGAAGCAAAAGTGGCAGTAGAAGAGATCATTTAGGCAAAAGTGGCAGTGGAAGTGATACTGTAATAGAGGCAAAAGTGGCAGTAGAAGTGAACGTGGAAGCACAAGTGGCAGTGGAAGTGAATATGGAAGCAAAAGTGGCAGTGGAAGTGAATATGGAAGCAAAAGTGGCAGTGGAATTGATAATGGAGGCAAAACTGACAGTGGAAGTGATAATGGAGGAAACGTGACAGTGGAAGTGAATATGGAGGCAAACGTGGCAGTAGAAGACATAATTTAGGCAAAAGTGGCAGTGGGAGTGATAATAGAGGCGAAAGTGCCAGTAGAAGTGTATGTGGAAGCAAAAGTGGCAGTGGAAGTAATAATGGAGGCAAAAGTGGCAGTAGAAGAGATAATTTAGACAAAAGTGGCAGTGGAAGTGATAATAGAGGCAAAATTGGCAGTAGAAATGAATGTGGAAGCAAAAGTGGCAGTGGAAGTGATAATGGAGGCAAAAGTAGCAGTAGAAGAGATAATTTAGGCAAAAGTGGCAGTGGAAGTGATACTGTAATAGAGGCAAAAGTGGCAGTAGAAGTGAATGTGGAAGCAAAAGTGGCAGTGGAAGTGAATATGGAAGCAAAAGTGGCAATGGAAGTCATAATGGAGGCAAAACTGACAGTGGAAGTGATAATGGAGGCAAACGTGGCAGTAGAAGACATAATTTACACAAAAGTGGCAGTGGAAGTGATAATACAGGCAAAAGTGGCAGTAGAAGTGAATGTGGAAGCAAACGTGGCAGTGGAAGTGATAATGGAGGAAAAAGTGGCAGTGGAAGAGATAATTTAGGCAAAAGTGGCAGTAGAAGTGAAGATGGAGATTAGAGTGGCAGTAGAATAAATGTCAAGACTAAAGTGGAAGTGAAAATTAAAGTGACTTTGTATTTCCTAAGCTGCCAAAGACCTGCTTTTGTGCTGCTACTACACAAACACAACAAAATTATTGAGTAATTTCTCCACTGTTTGATGGGATGAACTCAGTAAATAGGTATCATTGTAAAGACACAGAGTCTCCTGGTCCTCCATGGTCAGGGAAGTCTGATGGAGTCTCTGTGCTTTGTTCGCTGCAATACGGAGCGACCTTTATCTCGCCTTCTCTGCTTTTTCTCTTTGCTTTGCCCGAAGGCCTGGAGGTTTTATTCCACTTCCAGCATGTTTATTGCTGTTTAAGCTTTAAACATTATTGTTATACATCAGGATAAACAACAGCATATGGAGGAGGACGTGAGACACGGCCCCAGTAACCAGGCTGACCAGACGGCTCCTGATCACAGACCACTACAAAACATTCTACAACTGCACCCTGCACTGTGCTAAGGGCGTCTAGAAACAAGATCTTTAAATTCCGTAAGCAACACTGAGTCTGCACCAACGTCCTGCACATCGGGTCTGTGTTTCCTCTCTGTGTGCCATCTGTAACACGTCTCGCGCATCAAATCCCAGCAGGAACAGCCTTCACTGGACATCATGTGCAGAGGATGTGTATGTGCTCTATTAAAAGAGTGTGTCACCTCGGACGAGGAAATACTGTACACACTGCCGTGTGCTGTACCGAACACACCAGGACATGAATGAACGAGCAAATTAATCAAATAATGAAAGAATGAATAAATTGATGAACAGTAAATAAACAAGTAATTTGATATTTATTTCATCACAGTTTGCATAAGCAAACAAACAAACAAATGACTGGAGCTGGTGAAAGTAATCCAGGAATGAGGAAAAAAAACTAAAGAAAAAAGTATGTCAAACAACAACAAACAAAAACTAACTAATTAACTAAAGAAAGAAAGAAAGAAAGAAAGAAAGAAAGAAAGAAAAAAATTAACTGGATTTAAAAGACAAAATAAAGGATTTAACTAAATAAGTAAGCAAGTAAACAAAAACAAATCCAGTGACTTTAGATAAGAAAAATCTATCTATCTATCTATCTGTCCGTCCGTCCGTCCGTCCGTCTGTCTGTCTAACACAGCACTTTTCCGAAACCCAAGGTCACCTGTACAATTTCCAATCTACTATTCATGCCTTTGGAGTTTTTGGACCTGGATCTGTTCTACAACTCATCACGTTTGCCAAAACACTCACCATTAGATCCTTTCTTTTGTAAATCATGTAAGCAGCATAATAACAGGCTATAGTGTTGATTTTGTGCAGCACCTGGCTTTCATAATACAAACCAGAAAACAGCGCTTGACAACAAAATGACTAGCATTTCCAGTTTCGTGGAGTTTAACAGGTGATGTGTTGTCGTCCTTTTCCTTTATCAACTCAAACGCAGGATATTCATAAGCACTTCAGCTCTCACTCTGCAGAATGAACTTATATATATGTATACTCAGCAAAAAAAGAAACGTCCTCTGACTTTCAACTGTTTTTACTTTCAGTAAACTTAATGTGTAAATATT
>JAQMYI010000013.1:17766415-17779187 GCA_030014275.1 Clariallabes melas | reverse complement strand
CTGAGCCACCACTGCCCTAAAGCACGTCCTGGCAGCGGTGGGATTCGAACCCTCCGAAGAGACTGGGGCCTTAATCCAGCGCCTTAGACCGCTCGGCCACACTACCAACTGATCGGAAAGTTGGTGGTTCTAGCCCCAACTCCACCAATTTGCCACTGTTGTTGCCACTTATCATGACTGTCCCTAACTTCTTATTAAAATGTGCAGTAGTGTATATAGGACAAATAAAAGCATAACTTAGTGGGGGAAAAAGTATACCCCTACTGAACCTGCATACCGCTAATCAGTAAAAACATATTTTTGAAGGCCTGGACACTGGTTAATCTTGTCGCTAAGTATTGTATAAGATCGGCATTAATCCAAAGACCAATTCAAACTAAACCAGATGGTGGCAGTATCAATTGGTCTGCACTACAGTATAAGTATACCAGAATAAATCAGTTTCAGAAAGATGGTACTAGCAGTAATTTCATCAGATAAGTACTAACCAGAAAAAGCCATCTTTAACAAGAATTTAGTAAAGTGAGCTGGAAGCAGTATGGATAACCAGACCAGCACTAAACATAGTAGGTTTAATTGGTTTAGGTATCTTTTCCTGATTACCCGTTGTATTGTTTATACACACAATGTACATCAGGCATTTCATGAACAAACCGTGGCCGGTCACAGGTCATGAAACTGATTATTTATACAGTAATTTCTCATGTAGAAATTCATCACATCACTTTCTCTTTCAGAGTTCATACCACTGTTATAAAACAGCACCAATTGTACAGTAGGTTCGGAAATAACTGCTTTCATCATTTACGACTAAACCTGTCAGAGAAAACACTCTCGGGTTACACAGTTTGAAATTATGTTATCCAAAATTCTTCAAACTGACATTATTTTGTGCAAATAACAAATCAAATTAATTTGCCTGACCTCACTGATGCCATTAAGGCAAAAAAAGGGAATATTAATCTGCCATGTTGGCCAATAAATAAACAATATAACACTTGGTAGGTGGGTTATAAAAAAATGATAATAAAAAAAAAAACTCAACAGAGTTTTTGTTTCAACCACGTTATTTTATAACAGCTATAAACCAAAACTCCCTCAATGGCCTTTATTTTTTCTGCCTTTTTAATAAGTCAGAGTAAACTCACAGCTAGTCATATAAATAAGTGACGAAGAAAATATTAAATTCTGACTGTTACAAAGCTCTGAAACTGGAGACTCTTTCCTTACATGGTAAAGAAACGGAACAAAAAAGTAAACCCACATTATATAAAGGTTCCATCCATCAAGGAACCTCTGTAGTCCAACTAGAGACTGTCGAGGCCGATGGTGATTACCATTGTACAGTATATGTTCTCATTTCTCAACCGTGGTAGGACCTCTGGTCAACATTCACATGCACACCAGTTACCCTTTGGAGTCTTTGGAAGGAAACCGTGGAAGAAAACCAAGGGGAAGATGCAAACTCCATGTACACAGACCCGAGGCGGGAATCGCACACGGACCCTTGGAGGGCAAGGTGACAGCGGTAACCACTAAGCCACTGTGCTGCCATATAAAGGTTCACTATATCAATAATTACATACTGTGCATTTTTCCATATAAATTGTGTGTAGTGGCTCTCTCTAAGTCATATTAGAAAAAAATATTAGGGGCTTCTGAGTGGCGAAGCGTCAACAAGCTCGGCCTACCTCAAGTTTGAATCCCTGGTGATGCTGTAGCCTACTGCAGCTGGAGAGCCTTGATAGAGAGCTGATTGGCTGAGCCCTCTCAGCCATCGGAGCATTCTATCACTCCTCTCACATCGATCATGGGGACGCTAGACAATCATGGGGTCATGCAAGCGGAAGGACTGGATAGTGCTATCCTTCGAGTGTGTTACGTGTCAAGCAGTTCGAAAAGATGCGGTTCGCTGATGTCTCAGAGGAAGCATGTGATAGCCTTCGCCCTCCCTGGTAATGAATCAATACCTTCTGACCAATCAGAAATAAGATCTATATTAAAGTACAAAATAATAACGTTTTTTTTTTTTTCCTGACAGATAAGGACATAGAGAATCCACTGTTGTTGTTTTTTAGCAGTTAGCATGAGAAAGCGTTGAGAAAATGACCGCTCCACCCATCCCCCCCGAAATCCCTCCGCCGTCTCCGACTGTCTGATTAACTGATATTTCACAGCATGCTAAGCAGGGAAGAGGGTTGATGCTAACATTATGGCAGGAATCAGAAGTGAGGCGGCCAAACACACGCATGGGCACGCTTCATGCACAAGGAGTTTCACAGTTGATTGTCCTTGAAAATTAATCAGAATGAAATGACAAAGCTGTGGGTGGTGGTGGGCTTTAAGAGATCCGACGGCCTGATCACTAGGGCCTGGGATTCGGAGCGGAATATTTATTTAATGTGCCTTAAGTGGCAACAGATGATATCTGCATTCCGTCTGAACTCCAGGGCTTCAAAGTGCCGTGGTCAACAAGGCAAGACATACGATATGAAATGCAAATGTAGTGGTTTCCAAAGGGGAGGGCACTTAAGGGCAGACCGTAGGGCTCTGAACTCTGTTGGAGGCATTGTTGTTTTGTCATTACCATAGCCACTGAACACTATTTTTTTTAATCCAACAAGCTAACGATCATCACAAGCAACACTACTGACCAAATGATGTGCTTGAAAAGTCTGCTCATCTTTCTGAACAGTAATATTCCACTTCTGAATGCGTTTTTTATTTGAATTATTCTTACATACAGTATGGACGAGTCGGTGTGTCCATGCCGCAGGGAACGTATGCAGAATACAATTTCATTAGATGGCTGTGCCAAAAAAACAGAAAGAAAAGGGGGAAAAAATGAGCAAATGGGATTGAATAAAACCAAAAAAGGAGAGGCAGATATATGGCTTGTTTCACTTCATTAGAGAGAAGCGGGTGGGAGGAGATAGAGACAGTGAAAGACAGAGAGATGTAGCGATGGGAAGAAGGAGGAAGGGAAGGGAGTGTGTGCGGTGGGGGGAAGAGTGTGTGTGTGTATATATATATATGTGTGTGTGTGTGTGTTGGGAGGGGGATTGTCTTTGGTTTCAACTGTTTGTTACATTTAAAGTACGCTAACTGAATCCCGAGCCCTTTTGAATATGAAAATGTACCAGACACTGTGAGAAATCAAGCAAAAGAGAGATGGAAAGAGCAGAGGGGGAGAAAAAAAAAGAGCGGAACAGAATAGCATGAGCAGGAGGAGGAGTGAGCGAAGCAAGTGATGCTGAGAGAGAGAGAGCGAGAGAGAGAGAGAGGGAACTGAGAGAGCTTGGCTGAATTGTGAGTGCCTCACGACACTTAGTGAACAGAAGGTGTTTCTGCATGCACTGGCATTGCACTACTCTGCTGCAAGGACTCCAGCTCATCTCTCTCTCTCTCTCTCCCCCTCTCTCTCTCTTTCTCTCTATCCCTCTTTCTCTTTTCTCTCCACAAACCAGCCCTGCCTTTCAGCCTCTAATGCCTCAGCATCTCTGCTCAGCAACAGCCTTTTGCTCATCCTACACAAAATGATGAGCGACTCTCAAAAAAGGGCTCACTGGAAACCGGGCTGAGACCACTTCGGACTATTGAAATAACAAACAAAAGAACAGCAACAAAAAAAAAAGAGAGAGAGAGAGAGAGAGAAAGAAAAAAAAAATGCCAAGGCAACTAGCATTCGTCTCAGACGTGCACTCGTTTCTGAGGATCTGTCCGCCAAGAGAATGATGACTGGTCCGGATGGATACGAGCCACGCAGCTTGCCGACAGCTTCAAGTGACGGACTTTAATTTGCGTCAACAATTCGACAAAGTCGGTTACAGGCGAGGAAAAAAGAGTTCTGTTTGAGTTACGCGTTTGTGTGCGTGCGTGTGTGTGTGTATTTTTTTTTTCCCCCCATCTTCTCATCTCGCTCTAATCAGCGCAGCAGTCACTGCAGAGAAGCAGGAGAGGGAGGACCGTGCTCATGCATGCAGTCTGGGCAGCTTGCATTTCCTGCGAGTGCACTGAATGCCACTTGGATTCCTCCTCTTTCTGTCTCTTTCACGCGAGGAGAACTAAGACATTGTAAGTCTGCCAGATTCTGGTCGCTGCTGAAAAGGAAGGGGGGGGGAGGCTGCATTTGTACCACACTGGGATCTTTTTTACATTCCCACCTAATTATTGCAGGCACAAAAGGAGCAGCTGAATAGAGGTTGTCAGCCTCTGGAGAAGCGGTGAGTAGGAATCCTGTTTTACGTGATTTAAGAAGAATGCTTTTTTACCCTCGGCTGTCTCTCCCTTCGCTTCCCAATCTAACATGATTGAAGTGACTTGCCGTTCCCCCGTACTGACTCTTTTCTTTTGCTTGCCCAGATTATCTTTCACTTTGAGTAACAAAACACCATCAGCTAAATCGCACTAACGAAAACAAACAAACAAAAAAAAAAACATGTTGCTCAAAATGAGACAAATCTAAAAAGATTCAATGAACTTCTTCTTCACGACACTGCAGGATATTCATGCTAATGGATTTCCTTCTAATTGGTCTGTATTTAAAGTGGACGCTAAGAAAGCCCCCTGGGTTGTTCCTCTGCTCTCTGGGCATCCTTTTGAAAATGGTTCCCCTGGTGGGGGGGAGCTGTCCGAGGCTGTGCCGCTGCGACAGCAAGCTCCTCTACTGTGAGGGGCTCAACTTGACAGACATTCCCCACAACCTAAGCAGCGCCACCGGATTGTCTCTGCGGGAGAACAACATCTCGGAGCTGCGCGAGGGGCACTTTATCGGCCTGTCGCAGCTCACCTGGCTCTACTTGGATCATAATAACATCGAGTACGTGGAGGAGAGCGCCTTCGAGAGGCTGCGGAGGATTAAAGAATTGGACCTGAGCACCAATCGGATAGAGACCCTGTCTAACGGAACCTTCAGACCCCTACCCAATCTGCGCATCTTGGATTTATCCTACAACAGACTGCAGTCCCTGGAGCCAGACCTTTTCCATGGGCTTAGGAAGCTTACTAATTTGCATTTACGGTACAATGCCCTAAAATTTGTGCCTGTACGGATCTTTCAGGACTGCAGGAGCATGCAGTTTCTGGATTTGGGCTACAACCAGCTGCAGAGCCTGGCCCGGAACTCATTTGCTGGTCTTTTTAAGCTGACTGAGCTGCATCTGGAGCACAACGAGCTGGTGAAAATCAACCTGGCCCACTTCCCCCGCCTCATCTCACTGCGCACACTCTACATGCGTAATAACAAGGCCACAATTGTGGTCAGCACCCTAGACTGGACCTGGCACTTCCTGGAAAAGATTGATTTCTCAAACAATGAGATTGAATACATCGAGCCTCATGTCTTTGAGAGTGTGCCCAACCTCAAGGAGCTCATGCTGGACTCTAATAAACTGACATATGTGGACCAGCGCATTCTGGGGTCCTGGACATCTCTGGGGAGTATCACCTTGTCCGGGAATGCATGGGAATGCAGCCGCAATGTGTGTGCCCTGGCCTCCTGGCTGAGCAGCTTCCAGGGCCAACGTGACAGTGCCTTGCAGTGTGCCAGCCCGGACATGGCCCAAGGCGAGGACATCCTGGATGCCGTGTATGCCTTCCAGCTATGCGAGGATGGCGTCGAGGTCACCACTCAAACCTACACAGCCACCAGAGACCTGGCCAGAGGCTCCATTTTTAAAGGTCCTACTAGGACACCATATGACTTACAAGACATGGAGGGTGGCGAGATAGTGACAAATTCCTTCACAGTGACTTCAGCCACCGATGACCTGGAGAGCACCATGCAGATCCACAAGGTAGTAACAGGCACCATGGCACTCATCTTCTCATTTCTGATTGTAGTGCTGATGCTCTATGTGTCTTGGAAGTGTTTCCCAGCTGGCGTGAGGCAGATGAGACAGTGCTTCAGCAACCAGCGACGCAAGCAGAAACAAAAGCAGACCATGCAGCAGATGGCCACCATGTCCACCCCTGAATACTATGTCGATTACAAACCCAACCATATCGAGGGGGCCCTCGTCATCATCAATGAATACGGATCCTGCACTTGCCAGCAACAGGCATCTCGGGAGTGTGAGGTGTGACATTCTGGCTGCTGGATAACTTGCAATCGCGAATTTTGTTGGATCAATGTACATGGGACACGCTTTTACACTGCATTACACTGTGCTGCTTTCTCAAGGAGGCTTGATGGCACATTTGGGGGGGAAAAAGGACAAGGCCAAGGATTTACTGCAAATCTTAAATGGTTTTTTTGACGGACCTGGCTTTTGGGACTGGTTTACAAGCAAGAACGAGAACCTTCCTTTTGAGGAATACAGGGACTAATCAAGGTCAAGTTGTGAAGCGTGGATATTTGAGCTTTAATATGTCTTTCTACTCCAGAAGATTTAAAGCTTATGAGGACATTGATGAAAACATGCTTTTTTTTCCATTGTGGTATCAAAAATCTAAATGGGTTTAAAAAAAAAAAAATGAAATGAGACAAGTATGTGTAAAATATGTTAAACTTGCAGAAGAGTGGGAAATAAAAATACAAGAAGCTATCTTATTTCTTTTGTAAATTATGGAAGAATCAAATGTTTAAATAAATCTAAAGAAAAAAAAAAGCAATTCACAGTAGTCAGGTCTGGAAATAATCTAAGGGTAGGATTTGCAGGGTGATGATAATGTATTTACAAAGGCGGTCTCGTCACATGGTTTTGAAATGTCAAGTCTTAATCTGAAATTCTGAATTCAGATCTCCCCCATGCTCTCTCTCTCTCTCTCTCTCTCTCTTTCTCAACCTGCTTCTCACCGTATGTGAGGGATAATCACTGTGCAGATTTGACGTTACTGTTGTCTTTGCTTTTTTATGTACTCCCTATCTATGTCCCTCCCCTTACACATTAAGCTTATTAGCAGAGGAACGAAGAAAAGGGGACGCATGACACATCCAGATCGGATGGTGAACCATCTTTTACATGAGCAAGTCATGATGCGATATTTGTGTTTTAAAAACCAGACCGAGGGGGTTTAAAGGCTCAGTCATATGAGCTTATTGCTTTCTCATGCTTGACAGAAGTGAAATCAGAGCGAGACCAAACAAAGCCTTAATATTCAGCTAGAAATGATGGTTATCCGGCAGTTCTACTGTGAACCTTTGAGAAATGAGCCTGTTATATATCTATATAAAAAAAAAGAGTCCCTTTCTTTCCTTTTATCCTTTAAGGTGCTTGTTGAGTGAGCGTTGGCAGGCATAGACGTGTATCCCCTGGCATTGGCAGATTGACAGAAAGGAGATGGTGGTTTTGTGAAAGAAGGTGTAGACTGCTCTCTAGTGTCCCAGCACCAGCAGTAGCGAGAGCAAGCCCTTGACGCTTCTTACCTTTCCATGTGTGAGACTGCGTGTGTGCTCGTATGCTCGGTGGCAAAACCTTTGCATTCAGAACACACACACACACACACACACACACACAAGACGGTCAGGGGAAGTAAACAAGAGAGAAGCTCTGAAGCAAAACATTGGTCTACTGTCACGCCCAGCATTACCGGATCTCGCCATCATGGCCACGGCGAAGGGGCTCGAGCTAAATGGGTCCGAATGTGTCTTTATATCTGATTATTTAAACGTGGATTATGAAATTCATGGTCTAGACTGTTCTTTTGACTGCATGTTTGGCTTGAAAAAAAAAGATTTAAAAAATGACAGAAACTGTGAAGAGACCTGAGCAGGGATTTTTATAAAGCTACAAAACAGATGAACCCCAAACGCCATCGAGACTTGATTTCAATCAAACTGTCCTATTTTCAACACTGTATTTCACCACAAAGAGCTAAGCCAAAATAAATTCTTGAAACGTATCCCGATTGTTGTATCTCATGCTGAAATGTGACGCATTATTCATATTCCAATGCCATATGCACATGTTTTCAGGTTCTGATCCTTGAGAGAATTGATTGCTCTTGAGCTCGAAACACAAGAGCAGGATACAGTTTGTGGAGGGAAAATAAAAAAGAAAGAAGAAACAAAGGGCTAGCGTGTAACTATGAGTCTCATCGTGTGGTTGCACATGCAGGATGACAGATGCAGGGAAAAGCATTGTTGATGCTCATGATCTTCTTTTCATGCCGCTCTATTGAGTTCTGAGAAACAATAAGCTCTGAATAACACAATACGAGCATGGTCCCGCTCCACAAACAACAACGTGCTCAAGATTTGTCAAGGACTCTAGTATGTGATTTCACTCGTTCTCATTTTGTAATGATGAATACGTGCCTCCCCTTATGATAATCCTCCGTATTCCCATCCCACACATCACTTCTGCCCTATTTATAGGCCCCCTCAGCTTGCTCGGTATCAATGTTGCATAGTCTGGGAACTCCGCGGCCAACGATGGGTTGGCAGTTCTATTGATTTCCGCTCCCTAGATTTCTGAGGGGTCATGAATATTTGAGGAGGTGGGACGCTGAGGCCGCAGTCGGACCGCAAAACTTCCTGTTTCGTGTAATGAAAAAAAGAAAAAAACGAAGATGAGCTGGGGATTTTCGCTCACACCAGAGCTTATTTTTCCTCACAATTAAAAAGTTAGTACGATGATTAGAATCTGCCATGACGCTTACTGTACCTACATCCGTTTGTTGTTATCCCTGAGAACTCTTGTATAATTAGAATCCAGAAGAAAGCCATGAAGGTTATCAACTTTTTTCACATTTGTGTGAAGCTGCTACATAGACAATGAACTTGTACATGTTTAATTAAAAGTAAAAAAAAAAAAATCCCTATTAATGGAATTAGCTTTTTTTTTTTTTTTATGTTTACCACCGTGGTTTATTTAGGTAATGTGGGTGGGTGAACACTGTTCTCTGTGTTTTAAAGTTCCTGGAAATAGTCAACTGATTGGGGTGGCTCGCGGTCAAGTGTGCAGTACTGTGCAAAAGTCTTAATGTAAATTACATTAAAGAAAGAGGAATATGCAAAGTGCCTAAAAATCTGGTTGTTTATGTAACAACCTCAGCAGCAGCCTCATTTCCCCTCCCGTCCGTTCCAACCAATCAGTGTTCAGCATCACCAGTATACTAATCACTGGCCTGATCATCTGTCATCACCTGCACCTGTATCTCACTGGTTCCTGCCTTCAGTTAGATGATTTTAATGCTGACTGATCCATAGGTCACTAAGTGGCTTAACAAACAAAAATCATTACTCTGGAACTGCTCAGGCACAGGACTGCAAAAGGAATGAGAGACAAAATCTTGCCAAGAATGAGAGCCAAAAACATCATTCAGGAGAATGAAGAACCTGGAGAACTATTCCTCAAGGCTATATTAAAAATGTATAAATCTGGCACATTTGAAGCAAAATGTGAAAAAATGAGAGGAATCAAGACGTTTGCAGAATACTGAAGTGTACTGGATGCTAAATTGTATAAAATCCTGAACCAGAGAACCAGAAAACCATTATGTTTTATTAACTATCATCATAAAGTTAAAATGTAATTCCATTTAACACGATCCGACAAAAAAGCCCAGTGTCTGGAACACCAGCGTGTCCTTGAATCCAGAACACTGAAGACACACCGATGAGACAGCAAATGAGACAGACATTTAAATTTCCTTTTACAAAAATTTGCCCAATTTTACTCATTAAACACATTTTGATTGGTTGGGAGATTTTACAGAATGAGACCAATCATTGTGTTAAGTCCATCATGCCCAGTGAAAGGTGAACATTTCCCAGTGGTGTTACTGTAGCTAGACTCCATTCAGATGACAGCTTTGAAGGATGAGCTGCTGCTAAACGGTAATGCTCACTGATTCCTCCACCACTCCCACTGAGGTTGATGGTATAAACACCGGCATGACCAGAAAAACAAAATGGACTCTGCTAAAAATGGACTGAAACTTTGGACTTTAAGGGAAAAGGGTTGGATATTGACATGCTTTCTTCTACTGGTTTTCATATGTATACAAAATAGATGAAAAGGAAGAACAAAAAGGAATATTTAATAAGGACGGATCTAGTACTGATATGGTTCATTAGTATTGCGTGTGTGTGTGTGTGTGTGTGTGTGTGTGTGTGTGTGTGTTAAGCACTTGGCTAGCAGCCTTAAAGAGCCACCAAGAGTTTAGAGAGAGATTCATTTTCTCCAGCTGTGTTCTACAGTAAATCTACACGAAGTTGAACTGCCCACAGAAACACAACTACACTTCCACTGTGAAATAAAACCACTTTTATAAGTTGAAATCGATTTAATTCGAGGTTTTAATCAATTGTGCATGATGTACGTTTAGTTTCAATTACTGGATTTCATTAAATCATGAAAAAATAGGGTTTTAACAACTGTACTGGCAACTTTTTTTTTTTTTTCTAATACAGTCAAATCATTTGAAATTAAAATAGTCACATAACTGCAAAATGTAATAAATAAGAAATGAATGGAATGCACTGAATCTCTCAGAAGCCATTTTTGAAGGTTGTTTTTAAGTGTTTACCTTTTAGTTCTAACCTAAGCATTATATAAACTTTTTTAATGGATTTAAATTATTTGTAAATTTGCATTCTAATTATTTACATCATTTTCTGTATCAGAATGTCAGATGTCAATTACATATAAAAAAAAAAACATCAGTTCAACATTATGACATTATTTATTGCTTATTTTATTAAATCGTTCAAAAGATTAACATTTAAACATGAATTATTAATTTATATATTTTTATTTCCTATTCCCGCTCTTTACTCATTTATTTACAGTAATGAAATTAATTAAATTCTTTATTTATTCATTCATTTTAATGTAAAAATTCCATACTGACAACTTTTTTTCTTTCTTTAATTGCAATCTTTAAATTGAGTGTGTGAACACTATAATAGATTAAAGTTCTACTTAGGGAGCCTCCTGACCAGTAGAAGCGCTTATTTATAAAAATAAAAGAAAGGTTTTGTCTGTATATTGGTCAGAACTCACTCTTTTAATGATAATTTTACGTTTCATAATTTTACGTCTAACAAGTCTTAGAAATCTTTTTGTCTGTCCATTTTGTAACAACATCACACAAAACTGGCTAGACAGAATTTAATGAAACTTTGCCAGTGCTTAGGTGTTGTGCTTAGGTGTGGAAGTGAAGTTATGAACATTTTTGTGCCAGATTAGAAACCGCAGGTACTGGGTATGCGTCAAACTTCCGCAGTCCTTAGATATCTGCCTGAAGTTTAATCTGCAGCATCAGTGAATCTAAATGTAGAGTAAAAGTGATGTTATGAACAGTTATGTGCCGAATTTAATAATCTACTTTATAATAATCTACTAATGCTCTACTGTCTCAATGTAAACAAACACCTGCACCAATAGATATTAATTAGAAAAGATAAAGTGAATATTTTTACTGGGATTAGTTCATATTTTCACTTTGTCTGAAATAACAGCGCTGAAGTGGTATAAGTGAATTTTAACACGCTGGAGTCGTTTTAAGACAAATCTTGCTGTTAACTAGGTACGTTTTGAAAAAAAATTCCTAATATTTAGCCACAAATCCAGTGGAAACCTATAATGTTCTCACACCAAACAAAACATTTTGTAAAATTACAGTTTTAAAAAATAAGGGTTTCATCTTTGCAGACAGAAATGTACGTGAGCTTTAACCTGAAATAATAATAATAATAATAATAATAATAATAATAATAATAATAATAATATCACTGATTACATTAAAGGTCATCAGATTATTTTTAGCTTTAACCTTTTAACTATTTCTACAAACTCTTAAGATTAATGGGGTGTAAACTTTTGGCACAGCAGCTGGGTATACTACGTTGTGTGTCTGTCTGAGTGTTGAAAGCTGTATATCTGTGAGATCAGGTAAAACTATGACCTCTAGTGGACATATTCCGGACCTCACTTTAACAAATGGACATGATGAGATGTGTCAATAAAGAGTACAAGCGTAAAACTATTTAGTTGTGATTTTAATGCTTATCCTGTGTGTGTGTGTGTGTGTGTGTGTATGTGTGTGTGCGTGCAGTTTGCAGGGTTATCAGATGTCTCGATAGCAGACGATATCCCAGTGGAGGGCGAGATCAACGTGCCGATGAGCTCCCTGAGTGCCAACGATGAAATCTCAACTCTGGATGAACCCGTGAAGGACACTATAGTACGTTTCGACATAATCCACATATTAATGTTTAAATGCTTTTGAAGTCGAGTGTGTTATCAGTTTGTCAGTTTAACGTAAAATTCAAAAGATCAAACAGTGACATGAATAAAATTTATTAAATCAGATAAACACAGCAGGTAAAACCATGACATCTAGTGGACATATTCTGAACTGCACTTTCAAACTAACAGACATGATGAGAGTTAATAAATAATACAAGCATGAAAATATATTTTTGTTAATATTTTGTTAAGCTGTGTGTGTGTGTGTGTGTGTGTGTGTGTGTGTGTGTGTGTGTGTGTAGCTGAGGGATTTGAAGGCGGTGGGTCAGAAGTTTGTGCACGTGATGTATCCAAAGAAGAGCTCCGCTTTACTGCGAGACTGTGAGTACACGCCCACCTCAAAGCGCATCATCACTCACTCTGATTGGTTAACGAGGTGTTCATGTTCTGACACACAGTGTAATGTGTGTGTGTGTGTTCTTGTAGGGGACACACACACACACACACACACACACACATACACACACACACACTCAGAACAAACCTCCAACCTGTCTCTCTCTCTCTGTGTGTGTGTGTGTGGGGGTGTGTGTGTGTGTGTGTGTGGGTGTGGGTGGGTGTGTGTGGGGGGCGAG
>JAQMYI010000013.1:17746819-17758762 GCA_030014275.1 Clariallabes melas | reverse complement strand
ACACATGCTTCACAACCGGCAACATGACAAGATGTTCCCATAGCGTTTTCACGCAGCATCTCGTTCCCGCCTTTTCAAGGAACAGGGTTACAGCGAAGTAACCCGAGACGATTTCAGTCATTATCGTTCTCGTAATGATGCCGAGCCCCACTAGTTTGTAACACACACAGACACAGACGGTACGCTACTGGACACATCGTACTTCCCCACATACTTTTCTCTTTATAAAGAGAAGACTCAGGGGGCCGGCTCAGGGTTTGACGCATCCCAAACCAAACACCTTCCTGATGTGTTCGTGTTTGAACTGCTCTCATCTCTCAAAACCTCGCTCAGATATCAGAGTCATTTTTCCACACACACAACATCAAAGAAGTTCGTTCTACAGAGCGAACCGGCATAAGACATGGTGATTACGCTGGGATACGACAACAGCTGCTGGTGATCGCAAACCCATTGAAGCCAAGGGCCCTGTGCATACACAAGCTCTCTCTCGCTCTCAGGCTCTCTTGCAGGAAATACATACTGAAAAAAAGGCTTGTTTACATGTGTGTGTGTGTGTGTGTGTGTTTGATTGAGGTACCTTTTTTATTTGACTGGTGGTTTTTACTAGTATGGTAACTAATAACTTTAACTAATAACTGTAACTAAATAAATAAATAAATGATTTCATGTCTCTTTTAATGTTGTTGCAAATAACATTTGTTGCAAATAAAAAAAAATAGTTCAGATGTTATAGATAGACACATGTGTCCTGCTGACTAGCAGCTACTGTGGGGGGAGACACGCCGTCAGGGACGTGGCATACATACAGTATACTAAAGAGGAATGAGCAGTACACTAGACACGCACTGGTCCATACGACACACACTGGTCCATACAACACACACCCTCACACTTACCGTAGCAACACAAACACACTCTCATTACAGCAGCATGCACACACTCAACAAACACTTATTATATGAAAAAAACAAACTTACCTACAGTATATTGAGAGAGGAGGTAACAGAGGTGAGCGGTGAAGAAAGTACAAAAAGGGAGAGAGAAAGAGAAAAACAAAGAAAAAGTCAGAAAGAACATGCTTTGAGTAAACATGAAACATTTCATTTATTTAATAACTTCGGTTGAGAGTTTGGGGGGAAAACAACAGGACACTCAGATAACCACACAAATGACCTAATCTAACCAACACTAGACTAACCTGACCTAATCTAATCAACATTAGATTAACCTGACCCAATCTACCCTTACCCAACCCACCCTAACCTAACCTAATTTACCCTAACCTAAACCAATCTTCCCTTACCTAACCCAATACACTCAGCCCTATCCCAATACCTGTATAATACTAACATGACCCAATCCAACCAACCCTGCCATAACCTAACCTAACTCAACCATAGTCAAACTAATTTACTATCACATAAACCAAGCCATCCTAACTTAACTCAACCTAATTTAACCCAACCTAACATGACCTAATCCAATCCAATTTAACCCATTCTGGCCTAAACCAAATGCAACTTAAACTAACCCAGGCTAAACTAAACTAATACAACCCAAGCTAACTTAACCCACGCCAGGCCAAGAGCGACTAACCCAACTTAATCTAACTCAACCCAAGACAAACTAACCCAACATATCCCAATCTAATCAAACCAAAGCTAAGCTAACCCAACCTAGTCAAACCTAACCCATCCTTATCTAATACTGTAAAACCTAACCCAAGACAACCTAACCTAAGTCATGCCATGCCAACCTAACCCAACCTAACCTAACCTAACCTAACCTACTTAACAAAGTCTACCCGAAGCCAACCTATCATAACCTAGCCTAACCTACCACACGCCATTATGACTTAACCTAACCCTCCGTCCTCCCATCCCTTCGTTGATTTAACTGATCCTTCCTTCGTTTCTTCCTTCCTACTTTTATTTACATTGAAAAGGAAAGAAATAGAAAAAAGAAAGAAAAATACATCCCTTAAAAAAATAAATCTACTTATTTTCCTTGTAATTCCATTTTACAGAAATAGTGGATAACAGTGCATCTTTTGCTTAGAAAGTATTTACATCACACCCGTACTGTGTGTCAGGATAATTCCTGAGGTTGTTGAGAAGAGCGATGAGGGCCGAGTGGTGCCAGGCATTGCCCTCTGCACACTGTCTGATTACATTCACTGCACCGAGCAAAGATTTATTCCACTTATGAAAGGAAGCGGTGCCAGTTAGCAACTGCACTCCCCTGACACGTGAGATCTCTATTTCCACCCACATCAATCCACACACACACCCCCACACACATACATATTCAGAACCATTCAAAAAGTAGAGAGATAAATATGAATGTTTACTCTGGAGATGATCTTCAGCAGCTCAGATTCCATTACAGTAAAAACGTCAGTGTAGGCAAAAGCCACAATAACAGCTTCTATGTTATGAAGTCACTACCTCTGAGGAAAGCATCAATATAAAGGTGACTCCACAAATGTCTCTCTGATATTATATTTACACAAATAACCGGTGTGCTGCATAAGTATCCACCTGCCTGAACCTCTCCACATTTTGTAGTGTTCAAACTTGAACCTGGGCTGCTTTTCCTTGGCACTGAAATCATTCATCTAAACGAAATATCCCATTTTTTGACTAAATTCCTCCACAGCCTGTTTATTAGTTCTGGTGCTACACAAAATTAGTTGGGTTCCTGCAAACACCTCAGACCTATGTTGAAGCATCATCATGAAGAACACCGCCCTTGGTGGCACTGAAGAAAAGACAGGACGCAGAGCTGGAGATGTTGAAGTTCCCTTTGGAAGGATACATAGGATCAGGAATGAGTTCATCAGAGGGACAACTCATGTTAGATGTTTTGGAGATTGAGGTGGTTTGGACATGTTCAGAGGAGAGATTGTGTATATTTTGGTAGAAGGATACCGAGGTTGGAGGTCTAGAGGAAGATCAAAGAGTATGGATGTAGTGAGAGAGGACATAAAGTTAAGAGGATGCAGAGTTAGCTAGGTTTAACCTTGGACTACTTCTCTGACAAATGTTCTCTCATGGTGGATGGTCTCTTCTAGATACTGCATAATATTTCCTCTTGATACCCTTTCAGTGAGAGATGGCCATGCTGGTTACCTTGAAGGAAACATTGAGAACCATAAAAGCCCCATGACACTTGGAGATATCCTGACAATGATGGTAGAGTAAACACACAGATAAATTTGCAACTTTACAAACATCTCCATTTTGTACTCGATCCAAACCCTGAGTTTTGACTGTCAAAGGCTGGTGAGAAGAATGATCGATCCTGGGTTCGATGTCTGGCTTTACATGTGCATGAATTCGTGTTTTGTGAATGTGTATTATTGCATGAGTGTTTTTACCTCCAGGCTGAACATAACTCAATTACACCAATTATTGATTGCGTACGCTTCAATATTTTATTTTCATGTAATTCCATAATCACACATCGATATATGAATTCATCTGTGGCATGTTAACATGCATCACCATTTTGTTTAGCTATTATTAATAATGTTCTCGGTGCAAACTGAATCCATGAACAGCACTAACTTCATTACATTTAAAGGAAGACTGGGTGTATATGAAGAAGAGTGGACCACTGTTTGCCTGAGGATATTTAGTTTGGGGAACAAAAATTAACTATCAAAATGTAAACAGTATGGTGCTTATGGTGCTTAAAATTGATCAAAGAGTGGTCAGTTGTTGTTGTTTATTTTGGCTTTGCTCCTTCTTATCAATTAGTAGTTTTATCCTCAAAACCAAACCAAGCTTATGGTAATGACCCCCTGACTTCAGTAAACTTAATGCCATCAACTGATTTTGTAATGGAGATGTTTGTCAGGACTGCTAGAAAAATCATGCCATTTGTTTATCTTCAGCAAACCCCTTATCCCAGGCAGGGTCACCGTGTTATAAATTGGGGAAATATAATCAACTCAGGCGGCAGGGTGGTGTAGTGGTTATAACTGTCGCCTTGCACCTCCCCGTGCTTGGTGAGTTTCCTTCAGGTACTCCAGTTTCCTCCCACAGTCAGTAAGACATGTAGGTTAGGCTGAATGGCGTTCCCAAATTGCCCGTAGTGTGTGAATGAGTGTGTGAAAATATGTGTGTGTGCCATGAGATGGATTGGCACTCCATCCAGGGTGTACCCTGCCTCGTGCCCTAACCCTCCTGGGATAGGCTCCAGGTCCCCGCAATCCTGAATACTGGATAAAGCGGTATAGACAATGAGTGAGTGAGTGAGATAATCAACTGAGAAATTTTTATATGTGGTTATACACAAGAAAAAGTGTAAAACTGTAGGAGTAACCAGGATTGGTCGGCATTCCTTGAGTGAAGAAATACCCATCTTGTCTGTAGCTCTATATTGTAACTGCATACACTATCACTCACTCATTCATCTTCTATACCGCTTTATCCTGTATTCAGGGTCACAGGGGGCCTGGAGCCTATCCCGGGAGGCTTAGGTTATACCCTGGACAGAGTGCCAATCCATTGCAGGGCACACACATACACTCACTCACGCACTATGGACAATTTGGGAACGCGAATTAGCCTAATCTGCATGTCTTTGGACTGTGGGAGGAAACCGGAGTACACAGAAAAACAACAAGCACAGGGAGAACATGCAAAGTCCATGCACACAGATACAGGAATCGAGCCTGGCCGTGAATTGAACCCAGACCCTGGAGGTGCAAAGCCACAGTGCTAACCACTACACCACTGTGCCACCTACACTCTTTCATTCCTGTAAAAAACACATGCTATGAAAACATATGAGAACATATTCTATCAAGGATTCTATCAAGCATTAGCAGGTAGTGTTAGGGTTGTGGTGACTTCGATCATATGCATTATAATCCAGCATTCACTATGGCTTCCTGAAATCTTTTGTAATCTGATTGGTGGGAAAGTTAAAGCAAACACCCGAATTCACAGATGGCTAAAACAGTTACACTGGCAAAAAGTGACCGGTTGGTTGACAAGAATAATTAATTCCAATTATCCAGTCAGTTCAGGGGCTCAAACTGTTTGACCTTTGAGCAAGACTCTTAACGCGGACTGCTTAAATGTTTACCCAGCCACTGAGAATCAGTTCCGGTCCCAAGTCCGGAAAAACTGTGCAGGTTGCGACAGAATAAAGGAACAACCCCCCAGCATAAAGGAACAACCTCCAAGCAAAAATAAACAAATAACAAGGATTAATCAGAAGGTCCCTGATTCGAGCCGCGGCATTGTTTAGCTGCCACTGTTGGGTTCTTGAACAGGGTCCTTCACCCTCAACTGCCCTATAAGAAACTGTAAAAACCTGCTACTCCCCAGGGGTGCGGAGTACTTATCACCTGATGTGCCTGATGCCACATGGATAGACCCTTACCCCCTTACCATACTGTATATAGTACAGTAAGTTCCGGTCAACTAATCTGACTGGATAAACCTTATTCTGACCTCACATCAATGGAATTCCAAATGGAACAGTAGTTTATTACACTAAAAACAGTATCTACCACTTCAACTACTGTAACATCAGTACACTTATTACCAACTGTCAATCCGTGTGTTACTATGGCAACATACAGTGCTCTATCCATTGCTAGCTTCTTTATAGAACGGTTTCTATTAACCAAGCGAAAAATAAACCCCATTGTGTCTGAAATGTCAGCTACAGTACTTCATATTCATTTTGATATTAAAGGAACTTTATATAAAAGTAATATCACGCTCGCGATCGTGCCTCTAGTAATGAATATCAGCCAACGGCTTCGTGCTCAGCCCACAGCCGAATCAGAGCCGTGCCAGTGCTCACGTCTTTCAGCAGGTCAGCCTGGGAAGCCTGCAAAACCGCCATGGTGTGCAGTGCAGCACCAGCTTGACCTGCTGCCTGAAAAGCTTTTCCCCCCAGGGAAGATGAAAGTCTACACGGCTTGCAAGGAAGTGTTGGCTTTTTCAGGGAGGATGATGTCCCAGGAGAGAGATAGCCCGCAAGAGTCTCTTCTATCTGGGGCATCATCATATAACCCCCTTTTTTTTTTCCCCTTGCCTTCGCATCAACGATATTCGATTAAATCGAAGTTGATGGCACGGAAACACACGGGATGAATAAGGCTTATTCCATGAAAGAGTTAACTCGTCATGAAAGTCGCCCACAGCCGAATCAGAGCCGTGCTGGTGTTTCGAATTACAATACTCTCGCTTCATTAAAGCATTTGGTAATAATAATAATAATAATAATAATAATAATAAATGAATAAATATCTTGGATGAAATTCTGGCTGCTCAAAAAAGGAAAATATAGATTTTGAGGCACTAGATTGTTTCCAAAGGTTATAATATTCAGTTCATGTTCCATCAATAATAATAATAATAATAATAATAATAATAATAATAATAATAAAAAATAAGAAGAATAATCAGAAAGGTCAAGTTCCAAAAGAAAGCTGTTTATTTGCATGCACATTCTATAAGGAGCAGTTAGTGTAGAGTACAGGTTCTTTGTAAGAAAAGCAGATCTAATGTGAAGTTTGTGCAAATTTGTATAAACTAGGCCAAAGTGGTTTCATTTGATTTGATTTTACGCAAACAAAGTAAAATACAATAATAGAAATGCTAACTCTTGCTTTACCCTGAACTGAAACCTTGAAACTTTTCATTTTTTTTATGAATGTGCAAGCGGCAGACCATGTTGGTAGAAAAAAAAAATAGAAGAAGAAGTAAAAAGCCTATTTGAAGAGCTACTATAAAGCGCTGCACTCTGACATACTGATGTATTTTTACAGACAGAACTCCTGCCTGCGCACAATGGAACTAAAATGGGATGTTGAGTTTCTATCGTCATTATTAGTCACCTAGTCTTTATGGGAATTTTTACAAAGCCACAAAGTACCTGTTCCACATATCGGCTCAAAGGCAGCCTCCAGATACCTCGCATCTCTGAAAGACCTTCACACAGTCGAACGCGTGGAAAGAATGATCATGAGGCAGAGAGAAGAAAGAGAGGGGGGGAAAAGGAGAACAGAAACAAGTTGGGATTGTATGTGGAAATATAGGAAGAAGGAGAGGAGGAAAAGGAAGGAAGAGAAGGAAACATGGGAAACAGGAAATTAAAGACAAGAAAAAGTTAGGGAGGAGGGACGGGAGTAGGGAATAGGAAAACAAGTAAGAAGAGTGAAGGAACGGTATGGAATTGGAGCAAAGTAATATGGAAAAAAGTAAGGGAGAGAAGGGAAAGGAAAGGAAACAGGAGGAATGAAAGAAATCAAAGGAAAGGAAACAGGAAGAAAGGATAAAAGAAGGAGTAAATGGACAGGGACAGAAATGGTTTGGGCAAGGAAAGGAAGAGAGGAAAGAAGAGGAGAAAAAAGAAAAGAAAAGAAAAGAAAGCAGCAAAAAAGAATTTCAAGAAAATGAAAGGGGAGGAGTGAAAGGAAAGGAACAGAAATGGAAGGAAGGGAAAGCAGAAGAAGGAAAAGGAAAGGGGAGGAGAGGAGAGGAGAGAAGAGGAAATGAAAGAAAAGAAACTAAATGGAAGAATAACTAAAAGGAGAAAGGAGGAAAGTAAAAGAGAAGCATGTAAAGGGAAGTGAAGAAAAAGAGAGGGATGGAGAAAAAAAAAAAGAGAGGAAATGGATGGACAGGAAGGAGAAGAGAAGAAAGAAAAGGAGAGGAAAGGAAGTCCATTCCCAGAACCATCATCTTTACGAAACAGAGGTGTGGACATGGGATGGTATACAGTATGTCATTTAACCACTAAATCTATGTGTTGCACGTATCGGCTGCCACGCGACTCCCGACACCTCACAGTCCTAAAAGACCTTCAGACCGGGAAACCCGTGGAGGGAATGATCATGAGAGAGAGCTGGAGAAACAGAGAGGCTCGAGTGACAGTCGGACTGAACACTGAAGTCACTGCCACAGCGGCGGTCGACCCGAGCTCACGCTACAGCTTCATCGCAGGAATACATGAGCATGAATCACTTTCAAAGTCCTTGTCAGTCACGACAAGGAGATGGCGCGGAGCATGTCTAGCAGCGAAAAACGCCGCCTCGGGCCATGACGGAGAGACTGGGATTTACTACAGAGGAAGAGAAGAAGGGATCATCACAGCTCTACTGCTTACCACATAGAGAGCTGGAGGTCTGTCTCGCCAGTTGACCCCGTCTATCAAATCTTTTATCCTATTCTTCCGTTGATCTATAAAGGCCGCGTACATTTAAAGTGCCACATCTAACGTGATCCTCGGGGGGGTTGTGGATTCAACGTCAGACTCCGACATGATGAAATCCGCCTTGGTAATTGAGTTAGAAATATAACAAAATTGAATTTCCTCGACCGAATGTTCCTCTGAGCGGCGTAGTCAACTGTTGCTCCGCTTGGCAATGCGAACCGCGCAGTCTTCTAATCTGCCACGCTTGGTTGGCGGCTTAATTGCGGTTATGAAGGGTCTCTGTTTATTAAACAGACCAAACTCGCCTTATGAACGACCGAAAACAAAACAGGAAGCAGTCGTTGGATTGGAGCCTTCAAAGGGCAACGTCAAGCGTCTGGGCGCGTCGTCAAGGACACGCGCGAGCCAAATCAAATCAAGCAGAACGCTGAAAATAAAGCCAACCAAAACAACTGTAATTGCACAAAGACACTGCTAATTACCAATGAGTGCATGAGGCCAAGTTTCAGTGACAGAGAGGAGAAGGAGGGAAAAGCAAGGAGGAAGGAAAGGGGGAAGAAGGCAAGGAGTGAAGAGAGGAAGGAAAGTGTAAAAAGTGAAGGTGAAGAAAGAGAAAAAAGTAAAGAAAGTAAATGGCAGGTACGATATAGATAGGAAAGAAGGGATTGAAGGGGTGGATGTGGGGAGGAATGGAGAATGAAGACCGATAATGACAGAAAAGAAAGAACAAAAGAAGAAGATTTGTTCAGAATGAACAAAGAAAACAAGAAAAGAAAGGAAAGGAAGTAAATGATGAGCAAGAGAAAGGAAAGAGAATTAAGAAAGAAAGGTAGAACAGAAATAATTAATGGAAGGATGGAGTGGACGAAAACTAAGGAAACAAGGATGACAGAGAGGGAATAATGGAAAAGGAAATGAAAAAACAAGGTCATTAAGAATGAATAGAGGAAACAAGAAAGAGAGAAATGAGGTATGAAAGGAGAAGGGGAGAAAAAGAAGGTTGAAAGAAAGAAAAAAATTTCTATGAGGAAAGAAAGTTAATAACAGGCTATAGGAAAGAAATAAAAAAAAGTGACAAAGAAAGAGTTAAAAGGGTGCATATGGGGAGGAATGGAGCAAACAGACGAAAGGAAGAACAGAGTCATTAAGGATGAATAAAGAAAACAAGAAAGGAAAGGAAAGAAAGTAAATGACAAGCAATAGAAAGGGAAAAAAATAAAAAAGAGATAAATAATTAAATAATTAATGGACAGATACTAAAGGTAAAAAAAACATGGAAAGGAAACATGGATGACAAAGACAGGTGGTAATAGAAAAGAAAAGAAAAGAAAAGAAAAGCAACAAGGTCATTAAGAATGAATAGAGGAAACAAAAAAGAGACAGAAATGAGGGATGGACAAGCAAAGATAAAAAATGAAAGTAATGGAGGGAGGAAACAGGAAAGAGGAGGAATAAGGTGGAGTAAAAGCAACACGATAAGTAGGACGAAATAAAGGTAAGAACATGAAATAAAAGGATGGAGAAAAGTCAAAGAAGCAGATGGAGTCCGTAATGAATATCGCCAAAGGCCAAAACCCCGCTCCGTCCTTCTCTTTTTCAATCTCTCTATCGCATCTGCAAAACAATCCTCCGTCTCCCTTTCGGAAACAGGAGGGGGCGGTTAATGAGTTTGGACGAGAGGGGTATATGTTAAAGGTCACTTTTTTCGTTAAAGAGAAACCGCTTTGTATGTGTGTGTGTGTGTGTGTGTGTGTGTGTGTGTGTGTGTCCTACATAAATATGAACAGCCAATTCTTCTCAATCTGTGCCAGGACGAAAACAGGCCATGGAACTGACGGGACTTAGAATAGAGAAAAATGAATAAAGTCATGAAGGTCTTTTTTGTTAAACCTTTTTTTTTTTCATTTTTATTCTTTTTATAATATAATATCTGGTGTTAATTTACTGACAGACTCATCTCGTGCTAAAAATCTATAGAAATGCAGCTGGGGATTTCTGAATTACTGGCGTGCCATTAACAAGCACTCAGAGCAGTGGTTAAATTTATTCTTTAGCTAATATCCATTAGGATCGGAGTTATTGCAGGGAAAGGGGGGTCTCTCTCTCTCTCTCTCTCTCTCTCGCTCTCTCTCTCTCTCAGCTGGCTATAGTCAGGATTATATTTCATCAGTCAGCCTCACTGTTTAATGTGCAGATCATCTCTCAAACACACCAAAAGAAAAAAAAATAAAATTGGATCACAAAAGCAATTAAATTAAATCAAACTGCGCTTGAATAGCTTTAATCACTGAAGACAGTTAAAAGTACTCGTTGCTTAAATGATGCTGGTGGCATTGGTGTTTTTTTTTTTTTTCCCTTTTCTGCTATTTCACCTCTGATGCAGAGAGACAATATTTCAGTTTTATTGAACCGCAGGGCCGGTTAAAGACGACAGCCGGTCAGAAGGAGTTAAAGTAGGTCGGGTGTAACAGCTCACTCCGAGGGATTAGTATTGCAGACGTGCCATGTAAAAAAAGAAAGATAAAAAACGGAGATGTTTAACATCTTCCATGGATGTTCTGCAACAATCATCATAACCTGAAACATCATCCTGTCTCCGATTATCTCACTACAACAGCACATGATCGTGTGTTTTAATGCCTGGTCCCGTGGACAATCTCTAACTACTGAGATTAGTGTTGGAAGACGTTAGTATGGAAGATGTCCATAATAGCTCATATACTGTACACTGATTCACAGTGGGCCACTGCATCACGAAGAGATTTTACCCCATTGCTCCTCTCAAAAAAATAAAATAAATAAAACCCTCTCCTCTCTTTTAACCCCGGAACAAGGTGCTGATTAAAAAGGCTAAAGGAGAACCAATCATATTCCGCCGGCACCACCGATTCATTAACTGCTTCGTTGACACATCTCTACACACCTCTATACACACCTCTACACACACACACACACACAAACACACACAGAGAGTAATCTCCCGCTCCCCTGGCCTTAATACCAAGACCTGTTTCAGAGTGATTGGCTGGTGCTGAGATGAAGTGATGATGGAGAGGTAATCGCTCTAAACCCATCACACTGCAGTTAGTTTTCCGCCATTTCCACACACCGCTCATCACACACACACACACACGCACACACACACGCAAACACACACGAACATAGACTGCCTAAAATTCATAAGGTTTTGGGCTTGTCTGTATTTGTCCTGCTTTTGGTCACCGTCATGCTACTCGATAAAAAAATCAAATAAAAAAAATGAAGGAAGAAATAAAAAGATAAAAACTTTAATACAAATAAAGCGTGGTGGTGACGGTGAAGAAATACAGTATATAAGTAAACCACAATCCAGATCTATAGGTTATACAGCATTTCTATAGGTTAGACACTAGTTCTATACAATATACATTCATTCTGTAAGATATACCCTGGATCTATAGGTTATACATTGATATCTATAGGTTAGACACTGGTTCTATAAGATATACACAGTAATCTTTATAGGTTAGACAAAAGTTATAATGAGTTAGACACTGCGTCTATAGGTTATATGCTGATCTCTCTAGGTTAGACACTAGTTCTATAGGTTATACACTCATTCTATAAGATAAACATTGCTTCTTTAGGATAGACACTGGTCCTATAGGGTATACACCGATCTCTATAGGTTAGACACTGGTTCTTTATGATAGACACTGGTTCTATAGGGTATACACTGATCTCTATAGGTTAGGCACTGGTTCTTTAGGATAGACA
>JAQMYI010000013.1:17718270-17738892 GCA_030014275.1 Clariallabes melas | reverse complement strand
TTAAAAAATTTAACGCGTTATTTTTTGTGTAATTAATTAATCTAAATTAACGCGTTAAAGTCCCGGCCCTAATTTTTTCACAACCGGTTCATACAGCAAAAATGAACAACCGATTAGAGGAAGAAAGAATCAGCCATACTCATATTAAACATACTACGATGTATGTTACAAAGATACACTTTGTATAAACATAGTTTTGTTTATAATGTTTGATAAGATTTGGTTTATAATGTTTGCTAAGATTTTGTTTATAAGATTTTGTTTATAATGTTTGATAAACATGTTTATCAAACATTTTGTTTGATAAACATACACTTTTTATGTTACAAAGAGCTTTAGAGTTTACAGTTAAAATTTAGTTTTTTTTTGTTTACAGATTAGAGTTGATGTTTTAATTTAACATTTTATAGTTAAATTTAAGAGTTTATAGTTAAAATATTTTGAGTTACTTGTTTACAGTTTACAGTTTAGATTTGAAAGTTTATATTATATATTTTTTTTGTTTAATTTTTGTGTTTAGAATTTGGATTTTACAATTTATAATCTTCCATTTAAAAAAAAAAGTATTTATTTATTTTACAGATTTTATAGTTTGAAGTTAAACAAGTGACAATTTAGAAAAGAAAAAATGGTTACATAGTACAGTTCATTGTTTAGAATTTAGTTTTTACCGTTTAGAATTTAAAGTGTATATTTAAGATCGTAAAGTTTACAGTTTACGTTTTAGAGTTCATAGTTAAAAATTCAGAGGAAACAAATTTAGAGGAATTCGGATTGTATAATTTAGAATTTTACTTTTTTACAGATTTTACAGTTTAAAGTTAACCACATACAGTATATTTTATATTGTTGAATTTACAGTTTAGATTCAACGGTTCAGTTAAAAAAAGTACAGTTTAGAGTTCATTATTTGGAATATAGATTTTACATTGAATATAGAATTGAATTTTGAATTTTAGAGTTACCAGATTAAAGTTTGCAGGTAAGATTTTATAGATCACTGGACAGAATTTACAGTTTAGAGTTTAAAGTTTAGAATTTTGATTTTACAATCTAACAACAGTCAATAATGTAGAGTTTTAAGTTTAGATTTAACAGTTTAGGGGAAAACATTTTATATAGTACGGTTTAGAATGTTCTGTTTAGAATTTAAACTTTAGATTTTAGTTAATATGTAAGATTGTAAAGTATGTAGTTCAAAGTCTAGAGTGTACAGAATATACAGTGCAAATGTAGTACAGATTTTGTTATTATGTCTGCATTATTATGTACAAAATCCAACATTTCCAAACATAACTTGAAAATATGCTTAAGAAATAATTAATTATTTCTAATTCCAAATAATTCTATAATGAATAAAGAATTTGCATACCTATAAAGAAAGCAACATATTACATGTAACACCAGTTTTCAAAGGAAAATATATAATGTAAGGCTCCTGGGTTCTTCATGAAAATAGAAAGGAGCCAGTGTGAACTCCAACAAGTTACTAGAAGAACTCCAACATATTCTCCAGAACGCGCAGTAAAGTACTTGCAGTATTGTGCAAAAGTCTTGGGAACATAAAAAAAGAAAAGATGCATTTAAAAACATTTCTACATAAAAGAGACTTCTACAAAAGAGTAATAAAATAAACACTCAAATATTGGGTGTAAAAACTCTTTGCATGAAAATAATCAGTAGTGTTTGAGACAGATGTGTACAGTTTTATACTGTAAATCAAACAGCTTTTAGGTTTTACTGAGTGTGCTGGAGAATATTCCAAGAGTTCTTCTGGCAACTTTGTTACACTGGCTTCTTTTTATTTTCATGCAAAACCCAGGAGCCTAGATTAGGTTTTTTTATTTAAATTTTATTTTATTTATTTACTTATTTAATAAATTTTTGTTTCCTGGTCTGTCATCTGATATGTTTTTTTTTTTTTTTTTTACAGGCAGGCAACTATTCTTCTGTAATGTTATTTACTTATTAATTTTTAAGTCTGGATTTCTTTGTTGCATATGTTTTATGTTTGGAAATATCATGGGGACATTAAATATATATTAACATTTGTACCTAATATAATACAGTGCCTTTTGCTCAGTACTGTATATTAAAATTTCACTTAAGAATTTATAGTTTACAGTTAAAAGTTTACAATTTGGAGATTAAAGTTTATAGTTTAAAGTTTGCAGTTTTACAGATTTTTACGAGTATGAGTGACGGGATGAACACGGGATCGGTCCGATAGCCAATAACAGTATCCGTATCTCTAGCCATCCTTAAGCTCGGAGAGGTTTTATATGTGTGTGTGTGTGTGTGTATGAGACAGAGAGAGTGAGAGTACATAAGGTACAGTCATAGAGTCATCTGTCATCCCTAACTGGAGAACAGGGAGGAACAGAAGAGAAAGACAAAGAGGGAGAGCTCTGCAGTGAGTCGGAGCTGGTTTTCATCATGACCAAACAAGCGTCAAAGCTGATGAGTGTACTGGGACTGCAGGACGCCAAACATGCACGCACACACACACGTCCAAAACGCCGCAGAGAGATGCTAGCTGTTGACGGTTTTATGTAAGGAGCTTCGGCTTTAATACATTAAATATTTAACGACAGATGCATCGTGAACAGATTACACCTCACCCGGAGCCTCTACCATGTTAGTGCCACTGCTGCAGAGGGAAAACCACCACAAATAACAACAATTAATATAAGATCAGTGGTTGCTCTGAAGTCAGCTCCCTCCGTTTGATCAAAAAAAAAAACAACAACCCTGTGATCAAATGTCAGTGCTGTAAATAGCAGAGCTTTTAGTCAGCACCGAATGCACAGCCTTGAGCCAACAGAAGGGAAAAGCTCCATTTGACTCAGGGCTCAATACTCCCTCGGGGTCCTGCGATGTAATCACATTCACATACTTTAAGCTTTTAACTATCGCAGCAGTATACATTAACTTTCCACCTTGGTCCGTTTTCAAAGATCTCTGTGCATAATTAGATACTTTCTATAGCATAATTAATTTCTCTGGCAGCCACACAAAGGAATAAGTAAAATAAATTCATATACTGCAAAAACGAATATCTTAAATATAGATACATTCATTTAGACTTTCCGAGAATAAGTTTACAACAAACAAAATATTAAATAATTAAGCTTATTTATAATAAAATTTTACTAAAACGTAAGCAAAAATAAATCTGGTTCTGTTGACAGAAGATTTTCTGGAAAGAAGCAAAATTCCCAGGCGATAGAACAATACATTTTTGCTTACAATTTTAGTAACATGTGACTATAAATAAGCTTTATATTCTTCTATTTGCTTAGTTGTAAACTTATAAGACTTTATAGAAATTATAGATAGGTTGGCTAGACTTAAGAGTAGTTCACTTGCTAAAATGTCTCGGCCTGCATTTGGATTGCTTCATTCGTATGTTGAAGATTCTTTGTATGCTGAGGCAAATTTCTTGCATAATTTCAGTTCTTAAAGGTGAAAATTTGTGAGGCATTCATTAAAATCAAACATTATGGTTGTTCTGAAAAAGCATACACCGCAAAATAAATAAATAAATAAATAGATAGATAGATAGATAGATAGATAGATAGATAGATAGATAGATAGATAGATAGATAATTATTAAAAAAAACAAATAAAATAATAAAATTTTTAGCATCTTAGCAAGTGACGTATTCTTGAATCTAGCCAAACCTTCTGTATGTAGAATTTATTAAGATAAGTTACTAACAACCTTATGACTTATTTCTATTTAATTGTTACTAAAAATGTAAGTGAACATGTCTTGTTTTATCTGTTCTAAAGAATGTCGCTTCTTTCCTGTAAAAACTTCCTAAAACTAACAAAATTAAAAGAACAGAAGTTTTTTTTATATTTCTCTTTTTCCTTTTTCTTTTTGTATTACTGTAGTTTAAGATACAATGTTACATTTAAAACTTAAGATATTAATACAATTTGATTAGAAATATGCTTAATCTTATATTTAATTTGTTGTAACCTAATTTTAAGAAAATATAGATAAATTTGACTGTACAAGATATTTTCACTTGGTAAGATTTTCTTTTTTGCAGTGTGCACACTCTATCTCTATTTTAACAAGTAATTTATTCTTGATTCATTTTTCAGAACAGTTTGTACTAGGACTCTTATTTTTATCGAATTAGGATTTACAGTAGTTCACTTGTGAGATTAAGAATAAAGCTGTTTTAATTTATCTTCCCTAATGTTTATCCACATTCCTCCTGAAATGCACTATTTTAAAAGTCTGACTTTCAAAAAATTTTAGGTCAAGTTAAGAGTTTTTTTTTTTTTTTACTTTTCTACTTTAATTTGTGTAAAGAAGTTTACTTTTTTTGTTTTTTTTTTACTAAACTTTAACTTTTACCTGGGGATTCGGTTTAAAAAAATTGGTTTTCATTTATGGTTTTGATAAATATCTGCCATTTGGGTAGATACATTTTAAAGATAAATTTCTTGTTCTATTGGCAGATTTTTTCGCTTATTTCTTGAAATAAATGTAGCAAAAGTATCTGCTAACAACAAGAACAAAAACTTTATGCTTAAAAATGTAACTACGTCTGGAAATAAGCTTAGTAATCCTATATTGGGTTAATTGTTTATTTTTGCAGTGTACCAAATAGCAGATGTATATTATTATTATTATTATTATTTATTGTAAATTTCAGCTTTACCCTTGGATTAGTTGTATATAAGTCAACATTATTTTCCCCGGACTTCACAGTAGAAGAGTAGATTTCTCACTGATTTGCGAACATGCTTGCAATTTCAGTGGGATTAACGGACTTGGCTGTGGCAGGTCATGCTTCATGAACGCTAGCTAGTTAAAAGCCAGAGTCAGACTTCAGACCAAGAAGACAAACGATGTGAGCTTTAGCTCGGTTGTGCTGCAGCGCTCTCTCTGTTTGTCAAAGCATTGCCCCAATCCTCTGCATAAATAACTGAATAAATAAATGCAGATGGAGCTGGTCTATCAAATACCCCCGAGACAAGCATGGCCGCTTGCTACCTCGTGACTACTGGGCGTCTGGTCCTAGCGTCTCTGCATCCTCAACACATCGACCTGGCGCGTCGCATAAACAGCAGACGACTCAATGTTATTGTTGTTTTGTTTTTTGTTTTTTTAATATGAAACAAAAGCAAGGACGAAAATCCAGGTCGCCTGAGCCACTGCTCAATATGCAGCCATGTACACATACACATAACAAGGTAAGGTTCAATCAGATATTTATTTTCATACAAATATTCCACCTGAAATGCTTGTTATTCTGCTTTTCCCGGAGCAGAAACGACTGGAAAATATTGTATATTCTACTTTCTATTTCAGTTTAAAGCACATCCAGTTAGTCTCATAGCAAATAACAGCATATCTACTGTATAATGTAAAAAATACAACTGAAAAAAAAAAAAAAAAACACCAACATGGAGGAGTAAAGAGACGCATCTGATTTGCATTATTGCATTTCAGTGATATCTCGCCGCAGTAAGGGACCTCATTGTGTTTCCACTTCTTGAACATTACACCCGTTCCTTTCGGCTCAATAAAACCCTGAGAACCTCATTACGTATTCATTACTTAGCAGAAAATGATATTCCAAGCATACAAACAAACAATTCTTGTTTTTGTTTCTTTTAAAGCTACGAATGCTTTAATTTTTACCCCAGTTTAAAAAGTATTCATTGATTCATGATTATTTTTATATATTTGTTTCTCAGAGCAAGCCTAACACACTAGGTTGCATTTTGCAAGAAAACATTCTCTTTCGACACGTATCTTCATCGCAGCCAGCTAATTGGGCCACATGAGGGAGCGATCGCTAAAATGGCTGTAATAGTGCTGCGAATAGCGAAACGCTGGATAAAATGCGCTACCATAAAAACGCTTTCGAAGACGACAAATGATTCCCGGTGGCCATGTCTGAGCCCGTGAGGGCATCTTCGCCATTTGCCATCAGCAGGAAAACAAAACAGCTCAAATGGGAGCGGCGTGTTTTTGCCATCATGTTCCATTACGTTAAAGCATAAAAAACACACGCGCTCGGGATGAGGAATCGATCGTCTCTAGCGCAGACCTCATTGTACGCCGAATGCACTCATCTTTAGATCAATGCCAGTGAATATTGAAACCAGTATTTGCTCGATGTACTGTGATGTTAGGAACACCGGAAACTCTTTCAGTGGTGAATGAAGACTATTCACTGGACTGAGATTAGATCTCTGTTTTACACACACACACACACACACACACACACACACAGATCAAGCGACATTAACATACTCGCTACTGAAATAAAATCCCACATAAGCACTTAATTTAATCTTGTGTAACAGTGGAACAAGGCTCATGAAGGATCCGGAAATAATAGAAATGTCGCCATGTTGCTTCTGCACTCAAACCATAATCGTAAAGATTTGTAAGTAGAAGAACTTGAATCCACCATGTGACCAATATGCTCATCATTTGAATGACTACAAACAACCCCCTGGATTATTATTATTATTATTATTAATCTCCTCGGGTCAGTCATGAATGTCTGCACATTAAAAGAATGCGAACGATTCCATTACACAAATTAGCAACTGCCTAAGCAAAACTATTTTCCCATCACCAAATGATTCAATTAGTGTTGCACGGGTCATTTGGCCTTCGCCTTGGTCTCTGCAAACAGCGGCGAGAGGAAATGCAAAAGAAGCACCCGGCTGCTCACTAATGCGATTCCATTTCTCAGAAGTTGTATGCACCGAGGACGTTCTTTAAATCCGAAAGAAAACGGCGCACGGAATGACTCGGGTGAGCTTTTCTTTAGTTTTTCTTTAGAGATTAGTTGTCAAAATTCAGGTATCAGGTATCTCAATCCTCCTCTGAAGGAAATATGCAACATGAAAACAACATTATGATGGTCTGCACAGAACCCGATGGAAATGATTGACAATTGGTGACACTCACGCGTGGGGTTTGAGTAACGCTACAACAAAGCTTTCAGATCAGATGCAGATGAAACCTTTGTTGAATTGGTTCGCTGATGTTCATAGAATGTGCATAATGCTAATACACAAATGTCTTTCTACATCTTATCTATTTCTCACAATAAGTAAGATCGATGTATGTAAAACAACATTCATATCACAGACGTATATTTCTCCCAAACAATCAAGAAATAACTAAGTGTCACAAGGAAACTTACATTAAAAGAAATGAATAATATTGGAAAGAGAAATGAAGAGAAGCCACAAAGTAACCTTCAGATTAAAGCTTTCCTCCTTCTTATTAAACTCATCATTTTCCCATGTTCTGCACAATCCTCTTAAGCCCTATAAGTAGTCATATCTGATTATTGAGGGCTTACAGGTGGAATCAGTGTACAGACAGAAGAAAGAGAAAAAAGAAGGATATGTATTATATTGTGAAACCCACTTACTGAAAGAGATCTAACATCCATTGATCTGTTGATTGGTTCAAGTGAACTTGAGCATCAGAGCAAAGGCCAAGATTATTTTTACACTCGTTTCCAACACCTCGATGCAAGCAAACTCCATGTTCTTCAACATACCTGAGTGCCAATGCCAAGTTCAGTGTGATCTCCTGATTCCTGCCAAGCAAATTGGCTCTAGATTACACCTGTACCCTGGATGCTGTGAAACAAGCTTGGCTGAGGCAGTGCTGTATATCTAACCAATTGGCTGATGGAAAATGGAAGCTGGAATACAGGCGAGAAAAAAAAATCCTAGCCGAGTTTCTTGATAGGTTGCTGGTCCACATTTTGGGGGTGTATCAACACTTAGTGTAGGGATGACATTTCAGCAACAGATTGACCATTTATTGTAAATCCAGAGCAACATACTGTAAAATTGGAGGTTGAACACCTTGCTCAAGGATTTAACTAGGCAGAACCAGGACTACAATTACTATCCAGACGCCTTACAAATGCGTCCCCAGAGATGCTGCTTGTCACCAAGGTAAAAAATCAACTGCTTGAGGCCCCAGGCCAGTAGGGTGACAAACCTTTTTTCATCATTTGTAAGACAATGGTAGTGATTCAGTTGGCTCTGATCCCTTAGGAATATTTCAGCAGTTCAGCATCCCATCAAATACCTACCTTCCAAGACCAGTCCTGAACAACTCCAAAACCCCCTGGAAAAGCCCAGTGCCGGTTACCAGCCAAAACCTCCATTTATAAACAGGCCACTGTGCAATCAATGAGCTGCTTCACAAGCACTCAGCCAATGGGACTATATATCAGAATCTCTGTCAATCGTGGATTTGTTAACCAGCCCATGAAGAAGGTCAAGTGGACAATTGTATGGTGCAAAGCCTGCGGCATAATTACAGCATACTCAGAGCCACTTCTACACATCGCTCCGGGTACTATGTGAACAAGCTGAAGTGAGCTGGTTCATCCAGCCCCAGGCCCCAAGGTCAGAAACCTACAGCCAGAGAAAGCCGCTTAATTACAGGCCAGGTAATGCCAGCATGAGCCATGGTGGATCTGTGCAACTTCCTTGAGGGAATTCATCAGATGGCCTGTTAATGCAGATACTCCCAGACCACCTAGGCCTGCCAACCTTGTAATGAGCATCCCCTGTCTGAAAGGCTTTGTCTTTGGTGTGCCACTGGCAGCCATGTTGCTTTGGCGACTCTGCCATATGAGCAGCTGGTTGCTTATAATGGATGGCACAACACCAAGATTCCAGGCTGAGCCCTTCCTGTCCATGCACTAATAGTCACTTTTTTGCCAAGACTGTTGTTTCTTTGTCACTTCTCAAACTTTAAAGGGTAGGTGTCATTAGCAAATGATCATCAGGTCAATCAAGTTAACTGAACTAAGAGCTGTAGATCTGAGAAGAAAATATGTTCAAGAAGATTAGTCTCATATTCTTGGACTATGAAAACCGAACAATTCTGTACAGTAGCTCTTCGAAAAAGTACAGGATGTATATAGAGTCATGTGTTGCTTAACGCCCACGATGTACTCTGTGAAAGAGGATGTTATGTGACTATGATGTTGTGCTTACACCATATTATATACTTAGTAAAGCTATATGGGATACTCTAGTATAAACTTTTGTTTTACTTCTAAATCTATGCTTGTCCTTTGCCTCTTCCTGCTGCTATCACTTACACTGTTCTGGTCCCACTAGGGAGCCATAATGCACTTCATGGTGATATTTATTGAAAGAAAATTATGCTACAACACTCAAAGTATGTCCAGATGTTTCCTAAAGTAATATCGTAGGAATACATTTTTGTTTTGTTGTCAAAAGAAAAGCCTTTGAACTATTTTCTGTAGGTTTGGAATATAAATAAATCGAAAAACATAATTGCATGTAAATACATGAACATATTCTGACTGTGCATAATTACTCTACCGCTGTATATATTCAAATTGATCTCACCTCTAAATTCATCTCCATGCTATTCCATTACACACTAATCATACAGCTCATCGTACACTGATTATACCAAACTATTCATCCTACCTCTTTAATAAGCCTTGTTTTGCAATGATGGTTGTGTGTGATAATGTAATTGCTTTGCATTTGTCTGATTTTATTCAGTGGACCTGAGAAGTGCTTTATTATAAGGAATTGCACCAGCCTGGTTCTTGTGAGATTGCAGTGGCAGCAAAGGGACATGTGACACAACCAGGACAGCATCAACGAAGGTAGAACTGCTTGCACGGTTAAAGCCGCTGAGACCCCACACCTTGTCAGGTGCAATTACTAGCACCATCTTGCCTTCTCTGGCCATATGCAACCTGCTCGACACTTCTGCAAATGTCAGCCCGTGTGTGTGTGTGTGTGTGTGTGTGTGTGTGTGTGTGTGTGTGTGTGTGTTTGCGTGTGAGTGTGTGGACACAATTCCTGTCGGAAATACTTTAAGCTGTTCTTTCGTAAAAAGCATGAGCACTCAAACACATGAGCCAGTCTGTTAAATTGTAAGAATTCCCCAAAAGTGATGGTTGCCACTGAACCATCAAGTTTCACCAAGCATTTGAGATATATTTGAATTGCTAGTCTTCAAAATATGGGGTGGTTTGATAGGGAACTACATAATAAACCTTCACACCAATGTTGGTGTCTGTCAATTAGACCCTTCAACGCTACCACCAAAGTGTACATGAGCCCCATGAGCCATAACTAAATCCTTCGTTTCTAAATGCGTTGTAATTGTCTTGTAACTGATTATCCACTTTATTTTATTTGTGTTTTATGAATACATCCAGATTCCTTTTATATAGAATAAACCACGGAACCATTCAGACGCAAGAGTTTGTCTTCCTAGGAAATAAGGTCAATATTTATTCCACTCCAAAGCAGTGGAGCGAAACGTTCCGTCCTCGATTCGATCCCATTTACGGAGCTGTCATCGAGGACCGCATCCAAGTGACCTGTTCGCAAAGACAAGTGACCGGTGCATGAAAAGCGCCCCTCTTTGACAGCTAAGCCTTGGACTCTTTGATCAGCAATGCTCTCTAGCAGAGCCAATCTATGGCCTCGGTTTGGTTGGGGTAGTGGGTGAGATGAGGGCAAGTAAAACAGAAAGTCCGAAGCATTAGTCAGGAAAGCTTTTCTTTTCTATCTCCCAAACCCGAGCACTAGCTTTATAAGCACATTCTCCCCAGTGCTTAGCAGCTGCAAGCTGATTGAGCATGGAGCTGGCTGCTTTCATTTTAATGTAATAAAATATTGAGGACAGCTATTATAGATGTTGGATCCTTTGAACCTTCTGAGTATTAAAGCACCATGCACAGCTGCCTCCCTGCAGGCCAACTCAAGAGCAGACAAGCTACTTTCTACTGGAGCTACTTTCTACTGGCTTCAGATCTTTTCTTCTCTGTCTGTCTGAGTCTCTTTGAACATTGCTATAAATAGTCTTTTTAAAGCCTTAACAAGACCTTTCAGTAACTGACAAAAATACAAACCTTGGGGTCAACCACAAAATCTGTAATTTGTCCTCAACAGTAGACATGAAGAATCTGTGCGGATCATCTCACGATCTGAGTACGCTTTGAAATAAAAGGTGGAAGAAAGCAGAGAGACAGCAGCACACTTTGCGAAAGCCTTTCACAAGTTTCAATCACAAAAGTTCTGAGGTCAATGAAAGCTGTTCCAGCTGTAATAGAGTTCAGAAGAAGATACAGTGCTACTAAAAGAGTTTTATCTAGCGTCTTTAGTTTGCTTCATTAAGTAAACCATTATATAGTCGGTATTTATAAAACCCAGCAACAGAAAGGTTCATATTTAGCTTTAGAAAGGTAGAACTACCAGCAGAGCCATTATGAGAGCAGGCAAGAACATGAGCATTTGGGGGGTGGGGGATCAGATCCTCCTCTTCCTCCAGCAGCAAATTGGGCCGAATTTAGGGCGTTAACACATTAGAAACGATTGATTTGTACCGTGCTCATGAATGATTGCTCCCCTTTGCCAATCTCCTGCTGGCCAGCATTCACATTGCTCTAAGGGCTCTGTTTTCAGGAAGACTTGGATATTTAAACCCTCCGATACAGCAGGTGGCAGTATGCACCTCATTAAACACAAGAGAAGAAGTGAACAAGGAAGGTAACTTTTGCAGCATGCCTAATATTATTGCTATTTTGGGGAAAATGTCCAGCATGATGCTCTCGTGTGCCTTTCTACTGTATCAATTATGAATTTATAGGTCAGATGATGAGATCGGCACACACAGAGATGTCTGAGAAGACCGACTGCACTGATGACGTCACATCTAAACAGTGATCTACTTCCGTGCTAAGGTACGATTGCTTCTACATATGATTTGATTTGCACCCGAGTACGCTGTATCGTACCGGACGCAGAACGATTATATTCTCACTGATCAAAATGAATCAAACATGGTCCCAGGCCATAAAAAAAAAAGTTCCTTGTTCTTACCTTAAAGTGCCTTGTTCTTACCTTTCGTCACTTAGACAAGCATGTTTCTACTTGGTTCCCAACATGTCATTTGGACATTTCATCAAGCTGGAAATGAAACCCAGCAAGACTGAACTGCTTTTTATCCCAGGAGATCCATCCTCATGTCAGGATGTTGTGATCTTTCTTGGATAACTCTCAGACCTCACCATCTGTCACGGCACATGAAGTCTTGGAGCATTCACTGACAATCAGCTACCCTTTTCTATTTATGTTGCTAAAACCAATTTTCTTCTTTATAACACTGTCTATTTTTATCCATGTGCTTGTTCAGTCCCTTGCCATTTCGAGACTGGACACCAGGCAGGTCTACCTCTCCACTGGTTTGACCTCTGTAGACGTTCCACTTTAATGCTTTGTTTCCTTGCATGGCTTTCTTATAAAAACACAAATTCTTGCCTACAAACCAAAAATGGGCCAGCACCCCTCAACCATAAGCCACTTATCACCCCATGCACCACGGTCGCTCAAGTACCATAGCACTGCTCATTTACAACATCATCAACATCTCTCACGGTACAAGGATGACCTGCATCAAGGCTCTTCTCTCTTCTGGCATGTAGGTGGTGGAATAAACTTCCCCAGGATGTCTGAAAGACTGAATCGTTGGCTATCATCAAACATGTCTAAAGACCTTCATCTTAACAAATCTTGAACCGCCCCTTGTTTCTTCATATTAAATAAAATTAAATGATGTAGATTTAAAAAAATGAAAGAAATGGAAACAACTGCTTTACCAGGACAGGCTGCCTAAAGTGCCTAAAGATACAATTTAAAAACTGGGTTGTTTATGTAACAGCCTCAGCAGCGACCTCATTTCCCCTCTCGTCTGTTCCAGCATTCAGCATCAATAGTACACTAATCACCGGCCTGATCATCTGTCATCATCTGCACCTGTTTCTCACTGGTTGAATGTAATCATCTGCACCTGTTTCTCACATGGATTGAAAATGAGAGGGACAAAATTAGAGACAAAAATGTCCTTCAGGAATCTTGGAGAACTATTCTTTGTATCACAATTAGAATCAGTAAGTTGATTGTAAGGACCTTTGCTCTTTATGATGAATGTAAGTGCTTTTTATTATCATTTCACTGAGCATTGTAAAACAGTAAATGAATTAGAAATCATAAAATGGAAGGAAATCCTAACAAACCTTACAACCTTACAACAAAGATAACGGTGCCAACTAGGTGTTTGAGCTCATGGAGGATGTACGGAGTGATCAATTTGAGTTATGTAATCCAAATAAAAGTCAGAGTGCACCTTTGGAGCGCTTGAAATGGCACAGAAAGCCTGCACAGCACTCAGTCACTGGGAGGAAAAAAAGCTGAAGACTGGACTTCAGAGGTGAGAGAAAAAACCCCCACCTAGAACGTACAATAACGGGGGGGAAAAAAAGGAAAGAAAGAAAAACCTTCAAGACAGTTTGGCATCTACTTCAAGCCTCAAAGACTAGTGAAGTTAATCCTGAGTGCATTCTCTCCTCTTTTTGTGCAATTAGTGTGGAAAATAATTTGAAGACGACAGCAGAAGTGACGATTAAATCAATCACTTTTCTGTCAACACTTAGTAGATAGTGAGACAGGTATGGATCTCCTGACTGATTGATTTCAGTGGGTGGATATCACTGAGGACGGATGAGCAATGAGCAAGCAAAGGCAGCCATTTTATATTCAAATAGAAGCCATTAGCATGACACACCAATACGTCAAAGCAATTGGAGGTGAAGTGTCGTTACAGTCGGACCAGATACAACAGTCAAATTCTATTAAACGGAGCAAGGTGGTATGGACAGGGTTTTGCAAGCTGATTCGGTGGACTTTTGGAGAGGTAGATGGTTAGGAAAAGGGTTAAGAATAGACTTGACAGAAGGTAAGTCCAGCTCGACCAAGCGAAATGTTTGATCCTCCTGCTAAGAAAGAAAAAATACAAGAACTCCAACCACCCTACAGCAAGAATGGATAAGATCATTAGTAACTCTTAGTGACCATCAAGATGTGATGCGATTTGTAAGCATCAAATCCCAAGGTTTACACTTCTCGAGCTGAAACAGCAGGCCAAATCACCCCCTACGTCAGACTCCTCACCCGCCTCACAGCTGCGAGCTGGGCGATCAATCATAATAAAGCGTGCATAAAGATGCTAAACATCTTTTCAGGACTCAAATATTATCGTGAAGTGATTCCCTCTCTCTTGCTATTAATTAAATCATGAAAAATGATGGGATATTCCTGCTGGAGCAAGGTAAGCCTAAGATCATTGCGGTAATTATTGTAACACCGTACAGCTCAGAGGTCCCAATGAATACAATATTCACTGTATTGCATTAATTCAGGAAAAAGTCAACAGCAGAGTGGAATGATGAAGCAGAGTTACCACCTCGTAGTGCATTATTTTTACAACAACCATAGCAAAAAAAAAAAAACTTACAGCTTGTCAAGTTAGCGTGAAACCACAAAGCGAACTGCGATTAAAAAATCAAAGCGCTTGTTTGTGTTCGTGCCACTCATGACCACGAGGCCGGAAAACGGTTCCACGTTGACTGCTTGTCAGGTTAAAAAGTGAACACGGATTTCTGGAACCTTTTTCAGGATCCAATCACGTCCTAATTCCATTCGCTTCATATCTCCTGCCTGGTCAATCGATCGCAATAAAGCCTGATGTTTAGAGCGAATGGGAATCAAACATGCTGAATGTCTTTTTCAATAGTCCATTAGGGAAAGGAGTCTTTTCCGGTGTCATTGCATCATGAGGAAGGAATGAAATTGAGAACTGCTTCTCAATTATCTGAGATGAAACTGGATGCTCTGCTGATAAAGCCAGGGACTGGCTAGGGTGGTGACTTGGCCAGGAATTAATTAAAAAAATGATAAGGTTGTATATTAAATATAATTGAATTATTGCATGATCTGCACAATTACTGTATACTGATATGTCTAATGCGCTTATGTGTTTCAGCCAGACAGTGGCATGGTGATGGCACGTTCCTTATTTTATTATATTGTATACGGCACCTTGATATATGAGTATTGTTGCTACTCATATAAATCGTTTCTACTGAAAATGACTTGTGTATTATATTAGTTATCAGTACTTCACCATGATATGGCGAGGCTCAGGATCTAAATACCTAAGCTCAAGTGATAAAGCTAAAACAATGTTATCTGGCAGCTGTGCTGTACGTGTGCTAAAGTATATTAACCACCCATGGCTACGGGATACGGAGAACTAATTAGACGCAAAGCAGCATCTGAAAACAACAACAAAAAGTGTCTCCTCAAAAATAAACCGCATTGCTTTATGTCTGAACGATTCCAGGAGCTCGATGATTGTGCGAACACGCAGCTCTCCATGCCAAATTCTCGTATATTCCCACGAGCTCCGAGCTCTTTGCGCTAAATGTAATTAATTACATCATGCTTAGCATTGTTAGTACTCTGCACGAAGCCAAAGGCTGGGTACAAACGCTCGACTGTACTGCGCCAAACTCTAATTCAAAAGCCGGAGTCTTTGTGCAGCAGTCTACAGTCGCTGGGACGGTGTCCAGGGCAATTAAAAAGAGAATTTAATGCTGATACCTGCATCCTAATATTTGAAAGGGGCTCCCAACCTGTATTTTATCTCAGAGCCAGAATGCAGATCTACAATCATCTTCCTGATTGTATTGACGCTCGAGAAAAAAAAAAAAAAAGCAAAAGAAAAATTGGTCCTGGCCTCCAAGGAGGCTCTGAGGAAGTTGATCGATACGTCCTCGGACTGAAATATGGCATCTCCTGGTGGCTGCTGTGTAAGGCGGCGCAGTAAATCAGAATTCTGCAAGGCATACGGTACGTATAACCCGCTGCCTGCCTGTCAGTCACTAATAAAGACAGCGGCATATGTGATAGAGGTTGTTTTCGAGCTGAAAGCACTGTTGCCATGGCATAACTTGGAGAGGTTCCATTTCACTGAGTGGACCATCCGCCCACATATCTCCACAGGTGCCTCGTGTCAAACTGGAGAGAGAAAACAGCAAAACTAATCTCAAATATAATCCAAATGTGACGGATAATAAATCGCAGATGCATGGCCTGGCTAAACGCAGGTACTTTCTCCACATTGGGGGATATTCTCGACAGCCGAAAGTCTACTAGTAAGCTTATGAAGAGTCACTACTTTAGAAGGCTCAAATTATTGGCCTGCATCAAGCACCAGAAACAATTAAGGAGATTTGAAAATACTGGAATTGGGTTAAGAGCTGGCCAACACATTATTACAACGTGTGAGGATAGTGATGAACCGTTGTGGTCAGAAATAAATAACAAATGGAGATCACTTCAACAATTCCATCTATCCAAAGGAACCTCTGTAGTCCAACTAGGGACCGATGGTTACCGTTGTACTTATTCCCATTGGTAGGACCTCTGGTCAACATTAACACTATTTTGGAATTTGGAGAACACCAATCAGCCTAATCTACATGACTTTGGACTGTGGGAGGAAACTAGAGTACCGGAGTACATTTCCATACATGCACAATGTGACGAGAACTCACAGGATTGTCCAGAAGAAACCATGCGTTAGTGAGACTCATCAGGAGAAAAACACTTAAATTTGCTAGTAATCATGGAGACTGGACTTTAGAGCAATAAAAAATAAGTTCATGTGACCTGATGAGTCCAGATTGAGTGTATTCCAGCGTGTCGGGGTAAGAAGAGAAGCGCATGAAGCGATCATGCATAGTGTCCACTGTACAAGCCTCTGGAGACAGTGTTATGATCTGGCGTTGCTTCAGTTGATCTGGTCGAGACTCAGCAACGTTACGTGGCAATAAAATAAAGTCAGCTGACGACCTGAATGTACTGAATCACCAGGTTATCACATCTATGGAGTTTCTCTCCTGATGGTGTGGGTATATTCCAGGACTCAGTGTGTGAAAGAGTGGATCTGGGAGCATGAGGAATCATTTTCACACATGAACTGGACACCACAGTGTGTGTGTGTGTGTAATCAAAGCTGAAAGTGATCCATGGAATCTTAGAGTATGCGGCTTTTTTTACCTGGCAGTGAAAGATATACAGTATAATGTATGTAATGTCATCTATCTATCTATCTATCTATCTATCTATCTATCTATCTATCTATCTATCATAATAATAATAATAATAATAATACTTCTCATGATGATGATGATGATGATTATTATCATTGTTGTTGTTTATGATGTATCTATCTATCCTACAGTATTCTATCACTAATGCTTGAACATTAAGGATCTTAATGGTGTCCTGATTCGGTTCCTAAGAAGACATTTACTTCCAGATACCCGGGCCCCAGAGCACAGATGGGTTGAAGTGACCATGCGTGTCCGGGGCCACAGTGAGCCGCTCTGCGTGCTGTCATAAAGCACAGCTCCTAGCTTACAGCAACCAGACGAGACATTTCCAAATACACCATCCTCATTAAAGACAATATGAAGGATATTAACTGTAGCGTAAACTCTGCAGCTTTATTTTTTTGTAACATACGCTGTGTGTTTGTCTTTTAATTATGTGTTCCCAAATGACAGCTTTCTGTGAATTAAAACGCTAATCCCTCGCCTGATCTTGCATTAAACACTTTCCCCCTGGATTAGAGGAAACTGGTGGCCAAAGAGCAATCTGGAAGGGCAGATTGTTGGAAATTCTTGGCCAGGGCGTCCCCACGCTCTCTGATGGCCGGGTTCCTGCGTTTCTGCACGCTGGGAGTACTGCTGCTATTATGAATATGATGAAAACCAGCGTGCAGGAATCGGATCTAAACTCCGGGTCAGGACTGGCTTCAAGCGTCCTGCGTTTCCTCCATGTTTCATCACGCTGACAGGTGCTGGCTTTATTTATTTTTTATTCAGACTAAAATAAGCCGACCTTATGAAAAGCCAGACTCAAACATCAAACCCAAACACACGGAATCCGCGCAAAGTCATTAAAGCCCATTTAAATGCATCGACTAATATGCAGAGGGATTCTGCGACGCATTACCTGCCTCACGTGACACGTATTAGTTTTCATGTCCAAATATAAAAAGTGACATCTGGCGCGTGTCCACTGGATAGGATTAAGACTGTCACTTTGGACAAATTCTTTTACGCAACTGAGCCGGAATAGATCAGTCCATCATTCATGCTTGCTTTTTTTTTTCCCTTGAGTATCCTTTTATCTTTTCTTCTGTTGCCTTCTCATCCCTCTCTCTGTCACGGAGACGGAGGACGAGTGTAATCTCTAAAACACTGTCAGCATGTCAAAGGTTCCGGCAAAGCCACTTAAACAACAGGGTGTCGATAATGGTGGAGAGAGAGAGAGATGTTGAATATGAGTGCTGGGATCTTCTGCCAGGTTCTGACTGGGAGGAAAAAAAAAACATGTGAAAAGATGGAGATGTACACAGGAACATATGCTTCCAGGTGTCAAGGGTGAATGAATGTGTGTGTTTGCGTGTGTGTGTTAAACACATTAAAAATTGATGTGCATTCCTCGCCAGATTTAGATTGGCTTTCTCTCCTCACGTTCCAGTTCAGTAATTAGCGCCTGCGGCGGAGCTACTCAATAAAAGAATAAAACTAAGTACGCGAGTGAAAAAGTCAACAAGCAGCATGATGAACGAAGGATGCAGATGCAGATGAGCGGAGGACGCAGATGTGGAGGATGGACAGGCGGTCGTGCGGAGGACGAAGACGGATATGAAGAGACGATGAGTGCAGTGGTTTCTTTAAAATGTAAAGTGGGCGGGGCTTATATTACATAAAGCCTGCATAATAATTTTCCATGACCTATCACAGGGTCCACGAGGTCGCCGTTTGCTTTTCAACCCACACAGTTTCCTGAAGATCAAGGTTTACTCTTGATATTTCCATTCGATTCCAAGCACCCTCACGACTCAAAACTAACCTAGTGGTCAAAAAGCTAATCCACTGAGACAAGGCTCATCTTCAGAGCAAAAGCTAACCTCGTGGAATAAAGCTAAGCTCATGCGTGAAAGCTAACCTAACCTTTATTTTCTACAACCTACATGGTTCTAGAGGTTATACACAGGTCTAGAACAAAACACAAAATCCTCTTCTCGGGAAGAATTCCACTGATAATGCAACGTAAAGAAACGAGAACACAAGAACAAACTCGTGCAAAAACAAACGCTTTACAGATTTAGCGCTAATCCTTACTCGACTCTAATCAGCCATTAACCGAGTGACATCAGAAGTAAAGGAGATCCTGGATCTTCTCAAACCTTAAACTGAACCAAAGATCAAAGGTGAGAAAGGAGAAGAAATAATGAGAAGAAAAGTAATCAATCTGTAACAGATGGAGCGTGCTATGAGACGAGTTACGCTCGCTAATCTTTGCTGACGGTTAGTCAAGAGCAGAACAAGGACCAGAAAACTGAGCCTCCAGGGAACCGTCTGAGGCCCGACTGGCCTTATGTTTCCATATAGACTTTAAACTAAAAGACCAATCAATACTCTATCTCTGGCCTCCATATTATTCTCTCTATAGCTTTTCATTTTCCTTCATTTTTCCCCCTTGGATAAGGACTGGATGAAAGAGAGGATTCAAAGACATAAGATTCCTCCAGTGAGCAGAACAAGAATGCTGCACAAAACTTGCGGGGAAACATGGGGACGCTGAAATGGATTAACTTCCCTTTGTCTGTATTCGAACTACAGTAACAATGCTTCGATTTGTATTAAACCAAAACACTAGGGATGTAAATAAATACAAGTGCTTCATTTGCCCATTCAGCTACATTAGTGATTGTTGATGTTGGGATCTTGAGGAGTTCAGTTCCGAGTTTTGCAGAGCTCACAGGGACATCGTCCCGCTGGATAAGGGTTTGGGCCTCTTAGATCTTGATTGTAATGCTACAGCATAGAAAGACTCACTCAGGCACTCATTTTCTATAGCGCTTATACTTTATTTCCATTTACAGCATTTGGCAGACACCCTTATCCAGAGCAACTTGCATTTTTATCATATTATAGATCTGGGCGTTTGAGTCAAGGGAGAAAAACAGTGGCAACTTGGTGGTCATGGGGTTTGAACCTGGGGCCTTGAAGAAAATTAGGCTTCCTCCATTCTGTTCCGATAATAACAACAACAACAACAACCAGCAATGCAAAAACATCCATATCCATGCCAGGTCATGCTGCCGTTCAGCTGATGTTTGTTAATGACAAGTGAAGATGTAACATGCTGTTCCTCTACATCTATGCTTGATCCAAATAAATGGCTAAGATCAAGAAGAAGACTTCTAATACATTTACATCCATGTGAGCAACACTCAGAGCTCTCTCTCTATCTCTCTCAATGCCTGCCAGCCATTAGTCAATTCCCCGCCTTTCTCCTCAGGCCAGACAAATGGTTCAGGCTGTTGCCCTGGTTACGGGATGTGGAGGAGAGGAGGGCTGATTAGAGATGCCAATGTTGTCCGAGCAGGTCGAGGTGATTGCAGAGAGCTCGGCCGCTCTATCCACCTCCACTTCCTCCACCTCCTCATCGCCTACTGAGAAACACGGCTACTGGTGAGACGAGGTCTGCTTTACGCACTAACCAGCCCATGGCTACCAGAAAAGACAAGATGAAGCCAAAGAGAATTCATTCATTCATTCATCTTCTATACCGCTTTATCCTGTGATCAGGGTTGCGGGGGGCCTGGAGCCTATCCCAGGA
>JAQMYI010000013.1:17687286-17710515 GCA_030014275.1 Clariallabes melas | reverse complement strand
GGTTGTGTTCATACACCAGGAACCACTCCTACACACACACACACACATATACACACACACACACACACACGCACACACACACAGGTTTCTAGTGGTTCAAGTCAAATCACTACACTAAGACTGAGTTAGTCAGCTAATATTGACACCCAAGGATCCTTTTGCCCTTCACACACACACACACACACCACACACACACAAGCAGCCTCATGCCCTCAGTGTCTCTGTGCCAGGGAAAAGGTCGCAGAATATCGAGTGAAAGCGACAATCACAGGAGTGACAGAAGCACATAATCCAATCAGCGCGGCAGGAGTCTAGTGTTATTGTGGAAGTTCTGTCTGTACACACACACACACACACACACACACTAAGAAAAGAAAGTTTTGTGATCTTGTGACTTCATACACCCTTAATCAGGTAAGAAACACACCTGATGTTTATGGCACTTTTGGGTAAATCAATTAAAATGAATCATAAAACAAAAAAAATGGCAATTTGAACAGAATCACTTGAAACGAATCATTTAAACAGACAAATTATTATTTGATTGCAACATTTACATTTAAAAACAGACATATTTAGAGAAAATCATGTGAAATGAGTCATGTGAAAGGAAACATTTGAACCGAATCGTTTGTAAAACACAGCAGTACCTCGGCTCACGGACGCCCCGTCTAAAAACGTGTTCTCTTTAAGAACTGAAATTTTTTTTGCAAGAAAAATAATTGCATCCGTGAAAAGGCAAACAAAGCCAGTTCACAAATTATTATTTATTTATTTATTTATTTTTTGCATTTGTGCAAAATTTAGTGAGAGAGAGAGAGCACCATGAGACGCAAGGATGTTAGCAAGAAGAAAACGGAGCCGCTTTCAGTTTGGTTTTTAAAGCAGCCGATGCCGAGAGGAATCATAAATTAAGGTTAAGTGAAGTTTAATGTCTATTTATTTCATATTTGACTTCATTTACACGTATTTTCTAAATGCTTGGAATGTTTTTATCTGCAAAAATATGATTATAGTGTTGGAAATTGATAATATTGGTCATATTTTTGGGTGGCTGGAACGGATCATCTGCATTTACATTATTTTCTATGGGACAATGCGCTTCACAATACGACATTTCGACTTAAGAACTCGCCTTCGGAACGGATTACACTCTCGTATGCCGATGAGGTACCGCCGTATCCATCTGGAATCAACCGAATCATTCTGACCGACATCTTTAGAAGGAATCGTTTGAACAGAAACATTTAAATGGGAATTTAAATGTTTCTGTAAACTGTCCATAAGTATATGGACTAATTGATTAATTGATTAATTGATTGATTGATTCTGATGTAAGCAACTCATATCAGCTCACATATTAGTCTTCGTCATGAGCATCTGTTGGTGTGTGCAGGTTTGCGTAAACACTGGTCAGTGTGTGAATTTTCGTCTTGCGCCATGGGGACCAAACAAAGAACTAAAAATAACCCTTCGTCGATTTTCTCTTCTAACAAGCCCGAGCCCGTTTCCATTTCACCAACATTTAGCAATGACCATGAGCTCGAGCGTGTGTCTGTTCGTATCAACCGTATTACGGCTGTAATCCAGGTGGCCCTGGGTTGACCGGTCGCCCTTTGGATTAGCACACACCAATTAACACCATCTTGGTGCTCCCTCATGTCTCAAGCCTGGCTTTCTCCCTTCATCTGTCGACACGGAGCTACTCAAGCCTTTCTCGGTCACGTTCTGGATCTGGATCATAACAGGATGTCTCTTCAACCCATTATCACCTTCTCTTTGATCAACATCTACAATCCAAACCTGCTTCTGTTTCAGACTACTTCACTACTTTTTTAAATCAATAACACACTACTCGTCTTTCCGATCCATCTCATTTCAACTGTTTCCCTCCAGTTGTACATCGTGAATCATTTAAACAGGATGGAAGAAACGATTTGGACAGAATCATCACTATACATGAAATACAGGTTTTGTCTGTACATTGGTCTTTCAATCATATCAGAGGACCAGAAACCAGTCTCAGAAAATGTCATGTCTGTATGTCTGTATGTCTGTCCAAACAGATTTTGTCACAGCACCATGCGAAACTGGCTGGACAGAATATAATGAAACTTTGCAAGTCCATAGGTATTTGGCTGAAGTTAAATCTGTGCCTTAAATGAAATCAAAATGTCCAGTAGAAGTGAGTCTGTACTGCGCACGCGTCAAACTGTGGACGCACCTTAAATCGACCGCTGGACAGAATTTCTTTCAAAATGACACATTTTACACTGTGAATTCATTTCATTAATTAAAATGAAAAAGTCCGGTTAAAAGTCTGGTTCGCTACTAGAGGCTCGGGTAGACTTGTAGGGAATTCCAGCCTCAGCCAGGACCGTCTTCATGGTAAAGTGGAACCGTCCACACGCATCCCAGCGCTGATCAGCTTAGGTTTGGCTTTAACCTTTTAATTATTCTTTACAAATTCTTTAACCCTTAACGAGGGTTACTTATGCTAATTTAAAAGAAAAAAATAATATGGACAGAATCATTTTAAATACATCATTTTAAAAAATAGTCATTTGAACTGAAACAAAACCATTTGAAAGTAATGATTGGAATGGCGTTATCGCCTACGTTTCACTTTCAATATGTCTTTTTCATCAACGCCTGTTATCATGTATCAGATAAGCAAACCTCCTCATCTTTCTCTAACACACTCCTCTCCACTGCCCACTTGTCCTCCTAACACCAGTATGTCATGCTCAAGCCTTGCAGCGTCTACAGACAAGCGGAGCGCTGCTGCCTGCTTTCACACCACTGCGTTTCTGTGCACTCTGATGGTCCATGAACCTGTTGGTTCCACACATCCTATTACTTCACCGTCAAACCTTTGAACCATTTTGCCTCCGCGCTCATCTTCCTTTATCTCTTTCCGTTCATCTTCACTCTCTGCGAACAGCACGCGGTCGTCGGCACACAACAGCTCCCACGGTAGCCCTTCTCGCGCCTCTCTGGCTCCCACTTCCATAACCAGCATAAACTCCAAACCGATCCCTGGTGTCTTTTTAAGATCAACTTGTATTAAAATGCAGCTCGTGATAGAACCCGTTATCGGATTGGAGCTCGGTCCACGGCTCCTCCGGGACGTATCCGCCGATGCTCTTTTCTCATGCAGGTCTTCGCTCAGACTCGCTCGTGATCTTCTCATAATAAAGCGGGGTAGGATGACTGGTGGATGGCAGGAAAACAGGATCAAATCGAATCAGGTTGTAATTAAATCACTGTACCGAATGGCTGATGCTGAAAGAGCGCTACCTGGGGTGAAAAAGACAACTTCGACTCGAACGCTCCGGCAGTCATGTGCGATAATCTCGACCGTACACTCTAAAGAGGATAATAACCAAGGAGTCGAGGTGTAACACCTGAAATTACTCTGAACAAAAGCTTCCTAACAGCTTCAGATACAAAGAGCAGGTAAATGAGTGTGTGTATGGAACTATTCTTCTCCCGAACATCAGCTGTAAACGCAAAACTGATCTTACGTAATCCGCAACTCTCAAACTTCACTAATTAATAAGCGACGGCATCCTAAAGTTGAACATACAGCTTTACCTTTGCACTAGCACTGGAGACTCCTTCCACGCAATTTATATAAACATATTCCTTCCACTGACACCAAGAGCAATCTTGTACCTTTTTTTTTTTTTTCTTTGTTTCTTTTTTGTTTGTGATAAGAGAAATGAGGCCGCTCCAGGTTTGCACATCAGCACCTCGGGTTCATGCGAGGAGAAACCAATAAACAGTGAGCAAGCAGAGGAAATAAATCAATATCCGAAGATTATACAGCGCCGGTCTTTTTCTTCTGCTGTGAACTGCGAGAAGGTCAAACAGTTTCATCTTTGCGCTCGGGTGCTTTAAGACACCGAAAGAAAAAAAAAGGCGCCTCATGACACTCTGAAGTGCTTGAACACACAAGGGAATAAAAAAAGAAAGAAAGAAAGAAAGAACAAAATTCAATAACAAAATGTGGTGTGAGCGGTTCAAGGCCGGTTCCTTTGCTACACGTTTCGTGTTTGAGCTGGTCTGAGAATACGAGGGAAGGAAACGAGAATTGGAAACAAGAGAACTTCAGATTGGAGTTCTAACTCAGACGCTGAGAGTTATTCCGAGTCGTTGCTCGGACCAGCATGTTTGTGCTGACATCGATTGTCTTGTCTAATTAGCTGTTTCATTTCATTACACGGCCCTGACGTTCCTCATAACTCATAACAGGGTAACAATGACAGAAATCCACACCGTGGTGGAATGAAATCGGTTTGAAATAAATAAATAAAAATTTAAACACTTTTAATCCTTATTGAAGCCACAATCCGTAAACATGCGTCATTAATGTGTAATAAATCAATTTCATTTCATTTATTTATTTCTTAACGGTTTTATATTAATACAGACACAGAACAGGACACCAAATCCTTTATTTATAACAAATCATAACAATAACTCTTACATGTTACCATAGGGTCCATAAATTTTGGAAGAAAAGATACATTATTTTGGCATGTTACACTCAAGATGCAAGCGAAGTCAAGACTTTCAGCTTGAAACCTATTGAAAGGTTTTGACAGAAGCGTATAGAAGAAGTAACCGTTTAGGACATTTTCATACACACACACTGTATTTGTATTTGTGTGGCTCATAAATAATTGAACAAATGGCTGATGATCAGTTGCATGGCCAGGTGTGGCCTGTTCCCTCACTGACTAATCAAGCAGATAAAAGGCCTGGAGGTTGCATTTGGGAGCTGTTCACTCAAACCTTAAAAGGAAGTGAAGGAAACCACCTGAAGAATGGTTTAGGCTGAAGACATTAAAATAAACCCAAATGCAACAATGAAAGTGGCGAATACACCAGTCTGGAACATACTTAGATACAAGGAAGACCACAGAAGTCAAATAAACCGAATTCTGTCCATGGTCAAGAAGAACCCTTCCACAACATCTAGCCAAACAAAGAACACACTTAAGAAGTTCTTCAGTCAAGATACGGCTTTATGAAGTAAATACAACAAGGTGCAAACCACCGTAATGCTCAAGAACAGAAAGGCCAGAGTAGACCCCTCATCAGCTCCATAGATTCCAGACTTCAGGGCTTCAGTATTCGCCAAAGGATGTTTATCCAAGTATTAAAGGCAAACCTTATTTTTGTAATTATCTTAGTTTGTTCCATTATTTGTGATACCCCATCCCAAAAAAATGTGTGCATGTGTGTGGCTGTATTAAAATGGGGTAGCTCAGTGGTTAAGGTATTGGACTATGGTTCGGAAAGTCCCAGGGTTAAAACCCCACGACCACAAAGTTTCCACTGTTGGGCCCTTGAGCGAAGCCCTTAACCCTTAACTACTCAGATGTATAATGAGATAAAAAAAAATGTAACATGCTCTGGATCACGGTGTCTGCCTAATGCCTAAGTGTAGAATGGCTGTACTGTAGTTCCTGAATGGTAACCAGTCATGGACGCAGAAACACATTTGATAATATCATGTCACCTTAAACAACACTCTCCTTAGTAATCGATTTTAAGATGTTCCGGAACACCTCTAAACCATCTGTGTTGGTCTGTTCATGACTAACGTTAGCTGCAAAGCTAACTACTGTAGCTGCTAACACAATGCTGAATCCCAAATCCCACTCTAACCCCTGATCAAGGGCACTACTTAGTGTGTAACACATGATTTTACAGCTTTCCATTGGATGCTATTTGGGATCTAACTTGGAATCCAGATGTTAACGGAGTTGATGTTCCAAAGTAGAATGAGTGGAACTACAGTAAGTTTCTCAGGACTGTCCACCACCTCCATGGCTCACTTTCTGGCTACATAGTACCGGTAAGAATTTAAACCTATGCTAACTGTCAGTCACCAGTTCCACCAGTCGTGGTTAGTTAGTTTCACCTGTTCGACTGTTGTATAAAAGCAATGTCACACTCATGGTCGTGCTGTTACACTGAATATCAGCACAGCTGTGATATGTTCAATACTTGAGCTGATATTCAGTATAACAGCACTACCTTTAAGTGCGATATTCATTAAATCATGTAATTTTGTTGCACTTTATAATAAAGTATCATATCGTATGATGTCGTGTTCATTGATGTGCTGAAACATCTGGAATGGTACGGTATGATGTGGAAGCCTGAGGTTTACACCGTTGTATCGATTAGTTCATTATTCCGAGCTACTCTAAAACTAATGAAGAGGCTCCAGACAAACACTTAGAGCTCCCAGGCCCTCGTTTCAGTCTCCTCACGGAAAATCAGAAGGGAGCAGAGAGGCAGCGCTACCTTCCGAGCTCGCTCATCAGCATTCGAGCTGAAAAGCAGTCACGTACATTATCCTTATTAATTAAACATGCAGGGCCGCATCTTTCCACAAGCAGAGCCGAGCGTAATTGCTGTGAATGCAAGCATGAAGCCAGGGAGTGAAGAGGAGATAATGGCTCAGTGCTAAGCAGTGCAAAGGAATTATAATAATAAAAAAATGTAAAAAAAAAAAAAAAAAGAAAAGCAACGTAAAGGGCAACATTGGAGTAATGAGCTGATAGAAAGTTCAGGGCTAAAATGAGTGACTACCTGAGAGGGAACAAGAAACAGGATTTTAATTCAATTAAAGTTGCTTAATAGAATTAATTGTTAGGTAATATCTGGGCACACACACACACACACACACACACACAAACGGAATTGTGGCTGAATCTTCCCTTATAAACAGCTGACCGGAGTGTTTTATTACACAGCAATCAGCCTCTCAATCCATCATCATTTACGCCGCAAATTTTCAATTAAATATCCGAGAAACTTATTAAAACCGAGCCTTTCAAAAACAGATTAGAGCGGCCGGTAAGTTCTGCGGCAAATTAAAACACAGAATGAAAGCTGACGTGTCAATTAGGGTGGACTGGAATCTGTGATTTTTGTTTATTTATTTATTTATTTATTTATTTATTTATTTATACATTTTCTTATTAAACAGGCTGAAATTGGTGTTCGATTGACAGACCGCTCAACAGGAAGTAACGTTTTAAACACAGTGGGTAGTCTCAGGCACAATCCTGTTACGAGTTTTAATTCCCTGCCCGGGTTAAGCAGACGTCCCGGCGGCCTCGTTATGCATGCACTCCTAACCTCATTATTTATTTGTTCATTTAGTTTTTATTATTTTCATTAAATCCTTAGAGGAGAATTAATTTGAGGGCAAAAGAAAAAAGAAAAGTGAAAGAAAAAAAATCATTATTTTAGGAAAGGAATTATGTAGTGCACTGCATCATAAAACAGATTATTTAAAGAAGTGTTATTGCATCATAAAATCTAAGAGCCAATCATGTTGCAGCATGCAAATTCAGAGCTAAATGACACATTTTTACTTTGCAAGTCTATTAAATTTGGAATTTTTAGCACTTATATGGCTTTTTGTTGTTGGAAAGTCCATAACAATAAATATATCAATCAATCAATCAATCAATCAAATATCTTCAAAATATCTTCGACACGCTGATTAAGAAATTAAATCACATGTTTCCTTGTTCCCTCCTCCAGCCACTCCTCCATCAGCACCACACACTCGTATTCCACATGCTGATTATTAGCCCAGCAGCAGAAATCGGGGTGCCATTACTTTCAGATTAAGCTGCGAGTATCTCCAGAGGCATGGCCCATATGCTAAATGCAGTAATGAAGTTGGAGAGTGTGATATCTCTTTCTCTCTTGTTCTTTCTCTCTCTCTCTCTCACACACACACACACACACTCAGACAACTAGCCATTAATCAACTCTCAAAAGCAAGTTCCATTACACGACGCTAAACAGCCGTCACACGGCGGAGAGTGAAGAGGTTCGGCAGCAATAACAGGCCGAGGAGACGAGCACCTGCACCGAGTCATTTCCCTCCTGCTGCGCGTCTGCTCGCTTTCACACTCACTCCCGCCACGTGACAGTCTCACACCGCCGCTGCCGGAGGAGGAAACGCGTTACCATGACACCTCCAGATACTGAAGGAACACACCATCGCACCTCATCGCACCTAACAACGCTTTTCCGCAAAGCCCTCGCGCTGTAGAGCTCTACCGGCACCGCGTCACAGCGCCGTGACAGACGGGAACGGAATAAATATGATTTTGCAAAGTACAAAGATATATAGAGTCAACAAAACATCTAAATACTTCCAGACTCTGATCTCGCTGAGATTTGGGCATTCATTAATTTATTTGTACATCATCAGAAAATAATTAATTAATATATGTTTATATGAATTTTATACACATTTTTTTGTTTTTTTTAAAAATATGAAATACAAATACAAAAATTTCCTATAATCGTATATATAATTTTTTTTCCATTATTGTAGTTGCTATGTATATAAACACATTACTATTGTTATAATTGTTATAATAATAATAATTACTATGATTATTATTATTATTGGCGGCATAGTGATTGGCCTCACACCTCCAGCCAGGGTTGAGGGTTCGATTCCTGCCTCGGGTCTGTGTGCATGAAGTTTGAATGTTCTCGTGCTTGGTGGGTTTCCTCCTGGTACTCCGGTTTCCTCCCACAGTCCAAAGACATGCAGATTATATTAACTAGAATTCAAAGATTTCCTGTAGTGTTTGTGTCATAATAATAATAATAATAATAATAATAATAATAAATCCATTATCTATAGTGTCTAGGAAGCCTGGAGCCTACCCTACCTTATCCCAGGTAAATCGGGGCACAAACCAGGGTACACTCTGGGTGGCTTGTCACCCATCACGGGGCATGACTGCACACACACACACACTCACACATCCAATCACACATTATGGTCAACACCAATGAGCATACACTTTGGACTGTCAGGAGTGATATGCAGTCTGGACACTGACACAGACCAGAGGTATGAGGTGAGATTGCTAACCACTACGCTATTGCGCCGCCTACTGTATGAATACTTTGTGTAGTCTCAGGTAGAGTGGGACGTTGCCGTACCAGCTGTATATGCTTAACCTGACAATAAAAAGTCACTTGATTTGATTTGCTATCTTAATATCATGCTAATACATCTGTATAAAGCAGAGCAGGATTCCGCTAAGTACGACTAACGCGGCTGACGAGATGCTTTGGTGGCACGCCCAGACTGACTGTTTGTGTGTGTGTTGGATTATGATGGATGGTGCAGGTAACTGTATGTGACGCTGCTGCCCTGCGATGCTCGTGAGGTTAATCCACTAAACGACAATCCGAAGCTGAAGAGCGGCTAGCGCAGGTGTATAACCGTACTTTATTCACAATTATTCACACCCCATTGTCCCTGACACACTGAGAAAATAAAATAGGTAGTCAGTGAGGTCGCCGGGGACGTTATCACGAGTTCTTTATTATTTCTGACATCTGCATTCACACATCGCGTTAATGACCTTTCTGGTTGCATTTCTAATTAGACATTTAGCAGAAGAAGGACAACGTCCACAACGCTGGATCCTCATGTCACGTCTTCATGTACGATGGATGACGATGGTGTAGGATGTTTAATTATTAAATGACTTTTGGTATTTAAAAAAAAATACAACCTAGATAACCTTTTGTACAAAAAGGGCGGGACTTGAATCTAAAAATGATTATTATTTAGAAGAAAATATCCTAATAGGAACGCATTTTTTAGTTTTGTCCTTGCTATTCATCCATGTTCACCAGAGGGAAAAGAAAATGCTACACACACACATGCTCCAGTCTATCTCAGGTTCCTGTCAGTTGCTCCATCAATCAGCAGCAACTAGCCTTGAATTAATAATGGCCCTTTTTACTAGGAGAAGAACGCGTGGCATTTAGCGGCTCCTCTGGTGCAGGAATCGCGCCGCCGCTGTAGCGTGAAGTCCCCACCATGACTCGTCACATTTAACCCTGTCCATGATGACATGCACTTTCTTTTATTTTTAAGGAATATAGAACGCAAAAAAAAAAAAAAAAACTCGAGTGATATGTGGACAATGCGAGGACGTCTCAGCGACGGGGTCACGACACATTTCAACAGCAAGGGTTCAAAGATTCTAAGAAAAACAATCAAGCACAGGGTCAGGATGGTGCAATGAAGCGGAGTTATTGTTAATACCACAGTGTATTGTTTATCTGTTCATATGTATAGTTAATGCAGTCCTACTTTCATAAATCTAACCCTAACCCTAACCCCTAACCCTAACCCTAATTGTATCCCATGAACCAAATCCCTTTACGGAAGTAGAAACTTCGACTGCCATTTGGTGTAGTGGTTAGCACTGTCGCCTTGCACCTTCAGGGTCTGGGTTCGATTCCCGTCTCTGTGTGCATGGAGTTTGCATGTTCTCCCCATGCTTGGTGGGTTTCCTCCGGGTACTCCGGTTTCCTCCCACAGTCCAAAGACATGCAGATTAAGCTAATTGGCATTCCCAAATTTACCGTAGTGTGTGTGTGTGTGCCCTGCAATGGATTGGCACCCTGTTCAGTGTGTAGTACCCCGTCTCCTGCCCTAAATATCCTGCGATAGGCTCCAGGCCCCCTGCGACCCTGAATACAGGATAAAGCGGTATAGACAATGAGTGAGTAATACAGTAATAACAACAATAATTGAAAGGATTATAAAACCCAAAGCTACGCTTAAGAAGCCATTCTCGTATTTCAGAATGAATTAATTAATGTTTTTATGTTAGCGCTCACCCTGAACCACCCCTCCAGCAAAGTGCCCTCCAGAAACACCTCAGCCCCTGCCCTAGCACTCGCCACTGAGCTCCATAAAGACAAAGAACATTTGTGTTGAACCGGAGCTCTTGGCTCAGGGGAACGTAGCCGACTCCCACACAAAGCACATTCACAGAGAGGGCGATGCAACAAACAGACATCATTATCAATGAATCTATTCATTACACGGCTCTGAGAAATGGACGGCGCTGGAACTGACCTCATGGCTGTTTAGATCGCATCGATTCATATCATTTTATCCTAATCGGCTTCCTGGAACGTCGCTCCCCTCCCATTTTGTTTTTGATTTAGATTTTTTTTTGGCTCGTTTGTCCCCAGGCGAAGGGAAGGACAGCTGCTGGTTTTAAACGCCATGACAAGGTGCAGTGTTTCCACAATGCCATATGTGAGAATTAAATTAGTGCATCTATATTGTTTCCAGATAGATGACATGGAGCCTGGATTCCTCATGGACCTGACATCATGTGATACAGTCTGTGATTAAACAGCCGCTCAGAAATAACCATCTACAACAACCTGTACGCAAAACCCTCAATAACAGAGGAACGGATGGCAAACAAGAGTGGTGCAAATTACAGGTTTATATTATTGCTCTCATTCTACAACGCGATCGCTATAATAACAGAGCGTTCACTGGAAGCAAACAGATTTGAAACGTGCAGAAGGTTCGTGTTACGTTTTTCCATGTGTGTGTTTCATGGTGTGTTTTGTGTGAAATATCAGGTGATTCACTCGAAAGAGGCCCCAAATATTCTGTAATAGCTCTCACGAGGACAAAGTAATCTGAATGAAATAACATACAATATGCTCCTCAGTATATGGAGCTTCAATGAAGTCAGATTGTGCTACAGCAGGTGCTGTAGCCATCACGCCGACATGGAGAAAAGAGTCAGATACTGTCACTGGTTCCAGTACGTTCACAAACATGGAGCGCCGTATGGAAATGTGTCTAGAAAAAAAAATGGATATCAATTCCAGAATCACATATAATGCAATCGATTAAACATACATCAAGGTATGTAGCGTATTTTTTTCGGATCAGATTGCATCATCATAGGGAGAGTTATTACAGATTATTCTGGGCCTCTTTCAAGTGAATCACCCTGTCCTTTTTTGCCAGCACTGTACTGTAGGTGTGTATAGTAGCTCCAATGTATAACAATGTATAACAGTTTTCATTATTTATTCGTTTATTTTGTTTATTGTAAATATTGTAAATAGACCTTCATTTAATGTTGATGGAAGGAGTCTCCAGTATTAGCATCGTTTTTTCCTAATAGTTAAAGAAGACCTATAATTTTTTTATTTTACATTTCTTTCTTTCCTTCTATATTTATTTGCTTTGTGTCTTTTTTTTTGACTTGGGCTAAAACAAATCAATTAGATTTTTTGCCCTATTGTGACCTCATATAAGAATAGCCCCTCCCACTGTTGCTCGTTTACATAGAGTGTTTGGAAAAGAATAAACAGAGTTTAAAAAAGGCATTATCTAAGGGGTTATTTCAGCTGCAGCATTAACAAACACACACACACATACTTTGGAGGAGCTCTGAGACCTGTGTTAACCTGTTACAGAAATAGTATAATACGAGACCTTTAAGTTTTCCGACGTATAAATAACCCGTAATACTTGGCTGAAAAGCTTGCATTAGGAAATGTTAGAGGGGGGAAAAGTTAAAAACAACAACGTAGCATTATTTCACTGCACCAATTACATATTTATATGATACAAAGTGTCATTCTAGTAAAAACCTTCTTAGTAGCCGTCTTAAGGCTCAGATGCTGGCTCTCAGACCCCCACAATCCAGCAAAATAAAAAATAAAAATAACAGAAGAAATAGCAAGGCTTCTTAGCAAGGACATTCCCTGGACCTTGAAAAGGCCTTGCTGAGAAGACCTCGCAGATTCGAGAGCAAAAGGAGTATAGGATTCAATATGGTGCCTGAATGTGTTGCTAATGGGCCGGAGAAGCTCGCCCTTGGGTTAAGCCAGAGCGCCGTGGAGAATGTGCTGCCCATGGCTAAGGCTTTATCTTCTTTCAGACACCTGTAGATGAGCAAAGAGTGGAACGAATTTCCATTTTCAGCCCCACAAGACCCTGAACCCTAGCAGCGCTCCCTAAATTGAAGCAGCTGATTGAGTAGATACTGCTGGAGACTTCGCTCACAAAGCCGGCAGTATCGACGGCGAAGAAAGTACAGGCTGCTACGCGGGCGTCTTGAAGGCACGGCGAAGAGAGCAGAGGTCAAAGCAGAAGTGGGATTTATTTCAACAGCAAAGTTTAACCAAAGTTAAACTGAACAAAACTGATTAGATTTATATATTAAAGCATGGTTCTTCTTTTGCTTCTTCTTCTTCTTCTTCCTCTTATTATTATTATTATTATTAGAAGAAGTAGTAGTAGTAGTATTTATAGTCGTATTTGTATTTTTATATAATTGTTTTTAAAATCTACTTTCTTTCAATAATTTCTTTTGCCTTAGCCAGAAGAAAACTTCTTTTTTCGCTCCCGCTGTGTCGAAAAGATTTGCTGTTCTCCAGATTAATCGTACCCTGCGTCCCCTTGGGTTCCTCTGGATTTTTTTCCCCCCTTCTTTCTCCGAGACAATGGAGAATGGATTCAAATCCCATGTTTCTTATTTCACACTGTGACAAGCCATACAGGCTCCTCCATATAAATGGTGATTGTTGAAGGTTAGAGGTAGAAGAAAACAGCAAATCGTCTGAGCTGCTTGCCTTCTCTTTTCTCCCCTTTCCTTTCTTTTGCTTCTCATTGCTGAAGTCATAAATCTGTTACCTGCTTAGCTGTTTTTTTTTTTTAATATTCACACGGAATCTTAGAGAAGTTAAGTGTCAGAGTGCAATTCTCTGGTTGCATACATTTACTTGTTTTACTCCGTTAGTTTTTTTATTGTACGCTTTTTTCCTCATCTATAGATAAGACCCAACAAGTGTAGAAGATAACAATATTCTGCTCGACATATTTATGTATCAACTGACGTCCTAACCAGGCTTATGAAGAAAGCAAGCCTGAGCAGCCTCCAGCCTTGGCATTAAAATCCAACCGCTCAACTACATGACTTGAAAAACTGTTGAGTTCTGCGCTAGAAATCCAGGCCCACCACTAAGACTTGTGGGTAGGAGTTGTTACAGGGTAGAAGGGCATGCAAACGATAAAATGGTGAAGTGCTGGTGCATAAACAGAGAGAAAGTGAACTAGAAAGAAGCAGCTTCAGAGGGTTGTCGTTCTCCCAACCGTTAATTATTTCATTCAAGCTCATAATGAACAAGATACACAAAAGCCTGAGATGTGATGCGCTTTTGAAATCTCCTCAGGTAAAAAAGACACTTCATATACATAAATAGGGACAGCAGACATCCATTTCTCATTTCACTCCCACACTCGGCAGTCTCAATTGTCTTTATGCTATTAAGGAACCAAACGAAGGCGCGCTGAGGATGACAATACAAGGATGGAACATAAGGTTAAAGCGAGTAATCTTACTGAGTAGGCAGGTAAACAAATATAAATATAAATATATAGAACAGAGCAAGACGCGAAACAAAAGAACTTGATTGCAGATTTAAAATGATGGACGTTCAATTACTGTAGGTGTCAAAAAAAAAAAAAAAGTGGCAGAGGAAAGAAAAAAGGGTAGGTTGGGCTGGGCATATCAGCATACACCAAACAGCTGAATAACCTCGTATTAATTATAGACCAGTAAACTGGTTACATGATCTTGGGCCCCCAAGATTCACTCATGCCATTGGGGGCCAATTGGCCATCCCAGTCTGGTACAATGCCACAGAAAAGCCAAGGCAGCACAAATTGCTGAACATGTCAATGCTGGCCGATTGACAGAAAGTCACCAGAACACCCAGTGGCCCACAGTCTGCTCTGTATGGGGCTTAGACAAAACGTTTGTTCAAGGTTGTTGATCTCTCCAGCCTCTAAATTCCCATCCATGGCAATCCACGCTCCAGACAAACAAATCTGACCCACCTTGCAAGTTACAGCATTTGCTGCTAATGTTCAAACCTTCAGAGGTCTTCAGAGGACAGGCCAGAGCTGGTATGATGGCAGCTGCACAATATTAGGCTTAACGTTTTAGGGTTTCAACATTATGGCTGCCCAGTGTATGTGTCCTGAATTAGACCACTGAGAGACATACAGTACAGGAACGTGCATGTTAAGCATTTCACATTAGACGCATTGTGCTTTCTCAGCATCAGTCATTTACGAGCTGATTTTGTGAAAATACCAAAGATCAAGTGTGGGTCTTTTACATTTAGGCATTTGGCAGACGCCTTCATCCAGAGTGACTTACATTTTATCTTATTATACTGTACATCTGAGCAGTTAAAGGTTTAGGGCCTTGTATAAGGGCCCAAATTGGTAGTTGTGGGATTTGAACCTGGGACCATAGTCCACTGCCCTTAACCACTGAGCAACCCTGCACCCCCTTCTCTTTTGACTGTTTGAGACTCAACCTCAGATCCTGAAGCACTTTACTCCAGGTCACTTTACTCTCAATGAACTCTGCTCAACTTGTTTCCCAACCTGCTTGTTGTTGGTATGTTACAGTACACCAGCAAAATCAACATTGCTCTTTTTCTACTGCTGAACATCTTGTACCATGTTAAAGGATATGTTTTTGATGAGTATTATGTCTACTTTTTTTTTCTATCTCACGTTCGAGTCGTACAGCTCTGCGCTCGTGCTGCAGTGCCTAAGAGGATACCAGGCTCCTGGAGAAACAACAAAGAATCAATGTTTCTCCAATGACACACATCTCAGCCTCTTGTATGAACTCGCATTTCTGTCAGTAACGGTCCTCAGAACTGGAGCAGCTCCCTTGTGCATGACCAGCTTCGGATAAAATACGCCACCGTATTTGTCACTGTGCTTGTTTACCGTTTTAGTAATGCTGTTGTCTTTGGTGTATGCTAATGCCAGGAAGGAACAAATGCATACAAAATATTTGGAAGCACAACAACAACACGCTGCTTACGTGTCAGTGAGAGTTAAACTCGCATACTAATTAAGGTTTCTTTTGCACAATAATGGAAGAAAAAAAACATCCCTGAGACGGTAAAAACATTACATTTGGGGATCTCAGAACTAGAGTTTTTCAATCACAATTAAACTCCAAAAAAGGCTGTAATGTGCTTTGTATTGGCACCTCAGCAAACTACCCTGCCCCTCCTGATTCAGCTGTCTTCAGAAATTTAGAATGACTTTCATAAAATGACGTTGCGATTAAGTTAAATGAATGCCCCAAACATAGAGTTTTTTTTTTTTTTAATGCCAGGGCATTGGTGTCTCACTGGTAGGTTTCTTAATTGCCATGCAGAAGGCCTGAGTTCAATTCCCAGCCCAAACCCCAGCCACGTACTGGATGCAGTACTGGTCCCAAGCCTGGATAGAATAGAAGGGTTGTGCCGTCTGGCATAAAACCTGGGCCAGTTTGTGTGCAGATCAGATACTGGTACACTGTCATGACCTCTTAACCAAAATCAGGTATAAGAAGAAGGACAACAACAACAACAATATTTGGAGCATTTACAACGATCCATTGTCCCTTAGATTTCAAACGGAGATCAGGACGGATATAACAGCTTCCCTCACACAGCATGTGTATCTCATGTCACACATATTTTAGTGCTGTAATGTTACCTCTCTGTTTCATTTCTATCGGAAACATTACCTTGAGATGGGACCCGACTTACACTACTGTAATACGGGCTTCACACAGCGTCCAAACTTCAACACATCCACTTTCACATTTTTTTTTCTTTCCCTATTGGGTGGTTCTGATTTAATGTTTTAATAAATAAAATAAATAAATAAATATTATCGCCAGGATGAGTGTTGTACATAGAAATACATATTCACAGTACATGTACTGTACGTATTTCAGTTAAGGGAATATAATAAAATTATAAATGATAAAATTATGCTTCACAACAGGATGGTTCACACCACCCAGTCATCCATGGCTTTTATATAGATGCTGATACTTATATTCATTGCATAATGCATTTATTCATTATTATTTTCTATTATCGCTTATCTGTTTTAAACTATTCAGGATGGAAATTCCTACGAGGCTTTTCCAACAACTTGATGCACTTCTATAGCAAACACACAAGACTAGCAACCAATATCTGTTGCATGATTGGTGTGATATGAATGTCATCTCTGTCTGTATTCTTTCACTTGATGGTCTCTCAAGTATCTGACACCTACACTGAGTACACACTGACAGGCTGAAAGGACAGAAAAATACAATCCACTCCTCCAGATTCACACTCTTTTCTGTTCCTGCGAACAGCATATCAGAGAGAGAGAGAGAGAGAGAGAGAGAGAGAACAAATAATATCAAGGTGAAACAACATGCTGGGGTCAGGAATTGGGATCCCAAGTACCACATATCATTAGCACACCAAAAGAGAGATGTGCATTAAACATGGGATGCCACTGGACCAAAAAAGGTGGTTCAAGGGGAATATAACTTGTGGGACAAAACCAGTATGTCCATTTAAAAAAGGGTTCCAGTACATGCTTAATTATTATCAGTGTTGCTGAAGACGTGGGTGGAATTTGTGAAGAAGTTCTATAAGGGTGGATGTAATTACTCAACCTATATATATTGCACAAAATGCTTAATCTGTCTGGGGGGGATGTGAGTTTACAGTAAGTGGGATGGATGGGATTAGTCAACCATTCTGCAGGCGTGGCTTGGATTGGCCAAGAGCCTGTGCAGGATTGTTTGAGTCTCTGGAATTGGTGGGTTTGGTCAGACATTCTGTAAGAGGATTAAGGATTAGGACCAACTGGTCACAAGTAACTTTTGGAATGGGCAGGATTCAAAACATTTTTGTAGAACTAGGTAGGATTCGCTAAGATTGCAAATTGGTCAACAAAGTCTACAGAAGCAATAATGAAGATTGTCTGGAGAAGTGGGCAGGATGAATCAAGATTAGGCAAGTGGGCAGGATTGGTTTAGATTGTCTGAACAATTGGGCAGGATTGGTCAAAATGTCTGGGAATGTGGGCAGGATTGGCCAAGAGTGTTTGGGTAAGTAGGCAGGATTGGTCATAATTATGGAAGTGGACAGAACTGAGGTCTGTGCAAGTGGGAAGGATTAATTAAGATTGCCCTGACAAGTGGGCAGGATTGGTCTAGATTGAAGAAGAAAGCAGGATTGATCAAGAGTGTCTAGGGAAGTGGGCAGGATTGATCATGATTGTCTAGGCAAGTGGGAAGGATGGATCAACATTGTCCTTGGAAGTGGGTGAGATTAATCATGATTGCCTGGAGAAGAAGGCATGATTGATCAAAATCGCCTATGCAAATGGGCAGGGCTGGTCATGACAGTCTGGGCAAGTTGGCAGAATTGATGAATTAAGATTGCCTGTAAAATTGACCAATACTGGTCGAGAAAGTCTGTGGAAGAGGGCAGTATTTATTAAGATTACCTGTGGACAGGATTGTTTAAGACTTTCTGGGCAAGTGGGCAAAATTGGTCAAGAGTGTCTGTGAAAGTGAACAGGATTGATCAAGAATGTCTGTTGAAGTGGGAAGGATTGATTGAGGTTGTCTGGGGGAAGTGGGTGGAACTGGTCAAGTGTGCATGTAGGGAGGAGGCAGGACTGGTGAAGTCTGTGGAAAAAATTATACTCCCTACAAACAGCCACTGTGAAAGTGAAACTTGAAAACAGTTTTGTTCCATAGAGCAGTTGTACATACAGACATTTGTGTGTAGTGCCCTAATGAACCAATGAGTGGTCAAGAAAAAACAGATTTAAAAGCGTCATACCTCAGGGTGACTAACAGAGTCCAACAGTAATGCTGAAGAATGTACAGTGTTGGTATTACATTAGATGAGTTAGCATGCTGCAATCTGTTGTAATGGAGTGAATACATGATTAAAAAAAGACGCCTGAATCATTATTTTATTCTTTGAAGTGACTCACTGAAATAATTAAGAAAGGCCTGATAGGGATTGAGACAATGAATTCAGTGGATTGCCAAACGTCCCCTAAAATCTTCTCTGCGTTTCAATAATTCATGTATTTTTTTTTCTTTTTTTTTCCTGACTGATGGCTTCTTAAAACTCAGAGGATGATTTGATTATGAAACAATTGAAAATGTGCATACATTACCATATTTTTGAACAAAAAAACACTACACTGCCTTCCACTGGGATGGTAGCGGTTCTTATGAGAGATTTTCTTTTGTGTATCTGAAGAATATGAATAATTTAGGAATTTACTTGAGAGCCAAATCCACAGGATGTATTTTGGACTTTACATATTGGACAGGTGTTCCACCCAGGGGGTGTATTACCATCCTAGGACACTACCGCTTCCCACATAGTAGCCGTTGTGATCCCGGGAATTTTACACCAACCTTAGCATTCCACTTCCTGTTCACCTTCTGACTCTCTTAAACATCAATACATTATATTGAATGACAGTTGTATTTTCTATTAAAGCATTACTGTGTAATCTCTCTGCAATCCTGATATGTGAAAGATGTACAGTATTCCTGCCCTGTGCTCAGCATTCCCAGGATAATCTCCCGGATCGAGTATGGTCCTAAGAAGGATAAATTGCTTACTTAAAAAAGAAACAAACAGAAGAAAAAGTACACAATAACAGTCTAACGCTGCGAGAGAGATTGTTTGAAGAAGTACAAGTGAGTAAGTAAAAAAAAAAACTAAGCAAACAAAAAGTGATTTATTTGTGGCGCTACGTGAAAGCACTAAAGCATTTCTCTCAGATGTGTACACATGTTGGTTTAGAGACGGAGCCAGAGAAAGCGGTACAGGGTGATGCTTTTCGCCTTGCACCTACACCAGCTGCCTCGTCCCCGGCTAATATATTTGGCTTGAGGAACGCAGGCTCTGCTGCTCCTGCTTTAATCATTCCAGGAGGAGCTGGCACGTACCTGCGCTGGGCTAGAATCTGGAGATGAATAGTGAAGATCAAACCACGACGCAAGCCCGAAGGCAGCCTAGATTTCAAGCACGGAACTTGGAAGAGCATATGGGACACCTGGCTCTGCATTTTTCAACAAAGACACGTGTGTATGTTCACGACGTTGCATGCTTCTCGTGGGTTATTAAGAGAAGTGCACAGTACTGTATAGGCAAGGTGGATGGTAAGTAGACCCCCCCCCACCCCCGCAGGGCCTATGGTTAATCCTGACAGAGTGTGTATGTGTGTGTGTGCATGTATAGGTAAAAGAGTATGCATCATTAAGGGCAATAACAGATGGCCATTTGGCAAAGGTCACGAAGCATCGCCTGGAGTCTGCTTCAGAGGATCCACTGAGATTTTTATAGCTTACTGCTCACTGAGGCTGAGGCTGTTCGCTTTATATATAAGAAAAATATTTCAAATATTTCTGCAAAGCAGTTTTTGAGACTGTTTAAGTAATAAATGAACAAATAAATTAAGTAGTTTTGTAATTACTGAAGATAATATCTTAATATTTGCGTTGTCCTGAATGTTTTGCCAAATTATTTTTTCAATTCCATCGTTCAAATATGAATCCGATTTTAAAATATTTATAAGATTAATTTAAAAAGGGCAATGCCGTGGCATAGTGGTTAGCACTGTAGTCGTGTACATTCAGGGTTAAGGGTTCCATTCCTGCCTTGGGTCTGTGTATGTGGATTTTGTATGTTCTGCTTGACGGGTACTCTCCGACGGTCCCAAGACATATAGTGGCGTCCCCAAAATGCCCATTGTGTGTGTTTGCCCTGTGATGGATTGGCGTCCTGTACAGGGTAAACCCTGATGTCTCCTGGGATAGCCTATGGACACTGTACATGTTAATTGTTATAGACGATGAATGAATGAATGAATGAATGAATGAATGAATGTGCACAACATTAGAACCAATTTTCCACTCCTTAGTTTACAAAAACATTCATATACATTTGCTCCTTTCATGTCTTAAGGTACAAAAGCTACAATTTCAACCTAGCTCCCTCTTATAGATCATTAAAAAGATTCTTACCTACGGTATTACCTTGTACGACGTACCTTGCCAGGATACCAAGATCAAGAGTATAGAGAAAGACTTTATTGCCGTAAAAATAAAAATGAGCGAGTGGGGAAAAAAAGAGCGGGTGCTAATGCCTGGCTAGTTTGTGCTGAGGTAATGCATCTCTAATTACAGCATCGGTTTAATTCATGCTAATAGGACGTGGGAGGCGGATGAGGCTGTAAGCGGAGGGCAGAGCAATCAATCCAAGGTTGTGTTGGTCATATTCATGGCCGTAGCACTGAAGGAAAAGTGTATGTAAACATTCATGAACAAAAGCACAAAGGAAACCTCACATTAATTACACACTGCTAGCTCCGGCTCGAGGGATCTGTGAAAGAATTGGCACGAATTCATCCATGATATAAAGCTAAGGCGGTGTTTAGAAAGGACTCGCTCTCTCTCTCTCTGCTAAGATGGATAGTTTGGTTGAAAATAATAATGAGGCTAACAATATACAAGCAGAAGTCATTAGCTGTGGGGACTGAGCTATCCGTTTAGCACCGGCTAAATAGACCTGGCAGGGCTGGGCTGAAAAACAGGAAGAAAATGAGTGGAAGGTTCTAGAGCTTGCAAAGAATGAGAGGGATTATCGATCCAAGGGCATTACAGTCCAAAGAATTCATCTTATCAGCTGCGATGAAGCACAGATGAAGAGATGCTGAGATTCTGAGCATCCAGCACAAAATGATCTAAGCCAAAAAAAAACAAAAAAAAACATTGTGTGTCATGCTATTGAGGGAAAATATAAAGTAACGGTGTGGTGTAATGAAGTCGAGTTACTTAGACCACCTAGATTAGTCATCTGTGTTTTTATACCATACTGTCCTTATAAATGTGATTTTGCTATTCTGTTTGAAGAACCAGTGCACTGATATAAACATGTGATTTGCAGCTGCACTGTCAGCGCTGCTGTTAGAGAAAATTAGCCAACATCTTCTGACCGATCAGAATCCGGATTTCAACAGAGCTACATGTTCTCAGCCCGGGCACCAGCACTCTACGAATCTCCTTCTCCTCCTCTCATTAAGGTAGTTTATTTAGACCTAGGCAGACCATAAAAGTCCCGAGTCCCTACGGCTGACAAATGAACGGCACCTGAAATAATTGCAAGTGGCATTACAGAAAGGGAAGCCTAGATCGTAATGAGACTGCGCTGCTTTTTCCTTCACCTAGATTTGTCTCTTTGAAAGAACCCACAAGCACCTTTAGCACAGATTAATCACAGCGGCCTGATTGCTTTTAGCCCGTGTCAGCCGATCGCTCTCTCCGCTTAGCTGCGGCTAGGGCACGGTGAGCTCAGCAGAAAACGGTAGCGACGGTCTTCGCAGAAGACAGATGCGAAGAAGTAATGAAAGAGAGTAACACAGGAACAGTTCAAAGGCCATCACAGTTAAGAACAAAGGTGAATGAACAGAAGGGAATTGATAGAAGACTGTACAGAACCTGTGCGGCATCATAATGGTTCACCATTACGCTGGGTGGTATCCAGGAGGTTTCTGAAGAAATCAACTCTATTTACTGGCACTTCCTTAGAAATAAATATTAAGAAAGAAAGAAATGATTCCCTAGTGTGAGAAGATAGCATGTGGCTAGTGTAGCCTAAATCTGGATTATGAAGTGCTGGAAAGAAATGTATTTGTCAGACTTAAATGATTGAGATCATCAAACACATCTTAATATAACATAAAGTTAACCCGAGTAAATACAAAATGCAGAAAAAAGCTGTTTAAACCTGCCTGGCAGCAGCATATGTGAAAAAGTTATTACCCCGTAAAACTAATAACTGGTTGTGCCACCCTTGGCGGCAACAACTGCAATCAAGTGTTTGTGATAACTTGCAATGAGTCTTTCACATTATTGTGGAAGAATTGTGGCCCACTTTTCTTTTCAGAATTGTTTTAATTTACCCCTGCCACACTGAAGGCTTTTCAAGCATGACTGGCCTGTTTAAGGTCCGATCTCAATCAAATTTACGCTGGATTTTGACTAGGCCATTCCAAAACCTTTCACAGCACTGTATTGATCATTCAAGACATTCAGTTTGCTTCTATATTTTTGCACTAATAATGTATACACCAATTAGCTATAACATTATGACCACTGACAGGTGAAGTGAATAAAATTGATCATCCATGCCCACAGGGGCCAAAGGCTAGCCAGTCCAGTCCGATCCCACAGGAAAGCCAATGATATAAACATTTACATTACATTTAGGCATTTGGCAGACGCTCTTATCCAGATGCTCTTTTTCTCTCATTACACATCTGAGCAGTTGAGGGTTAAGGGCCTTGCTCAAGGGCCCAACAGTGGCAGTTTGGTGGTTGTGGGGTTTGAACCTAGGATCTTCCGACCACTGAGCCTTAACCACTGAGCTACCCCTGGCCCCTCAGGTATGGACATCTGGTCTGGGTCAGAT
>JAQMYI010000013.1:17660621-17676909 GCA_030014275.1 Clariallabes melas | reverse complement strand
ACGCGTTATTTTTTGTGTAATTAATTAATCTAAATTAACGCGTTAAAGTCCCGGCCCTAATATATATATATATATATCTTAGAACTGTCAATCATGCTGCGATTATGGGAAGCCATCAGGGTCAGACTTAGTCGTATGATTAACTTAAATAGTAAAAATATCAATGCGTTAAAATTTGTACTTAACACATTACTATTCCTTTTTTAACACAAGTTAATCATATGACCAAGTTTGACCCTAATGGCTTCCCATAATCGCAGGATGGTTACCTGGCTGTGTGAGATAACGGCACATCCAACTCGGATAATTAAATGACCGAGGAAACATCACCAGGTGCTGAACTGCAAGTTTCATTATAAAAAGCTTCTAGATGGAAGTTTGGGTAAAACCAAAGTTGTTGTTTTTACAAGAATACATTAAATGTAAGATGTGGGAGTGGTGACTCAGGTGGCTAAGGCTCTAGGTTGTGGATCTGAGGATCTGGGTTCGAGTCCTGCCATCGGTGGGTTGCTGCCACACCCTATACTACCCGCTTCCACTTAAGAGATTTCAATATAACATTTAAATGTTAATGTGTGAGATATTATAAAACTGCATAATGTGTTTCCTCTAACCAGTTTGTCATGCAGAGCACATCTACGGTATAATTAATCAGGAGAACTGCCAGAATTTGGAAGATTGACCCATATCGAGAATTTCAGTAAAGCTGCTTCGGGACAATGTCTATTTTTTTTTTAAAGCTCTATACAAATAAAATAGAACTTATACAAAAGAATTTAATTTATGGTTCCCCCTTGATGTCCCAGCTTCAAACAGACTGCTTTAGATGAGTTCCTTTGCTTTTATGTCGCTTTTTTCTCTCTTTCATTTTCACTCGGTGCCCTAATTCACTTTTTTTTTTTTTTTTTTTCTCCAGTGCCTGAGGTGAGTCATTTTCAGTTTCTGGCTGGGGATGAGTAATTTAACCAGGGTCTGACCCAGGTACGAGGTGCACGCTACCAATGCAACGAGGTGCACGCCACCAATGCAACATGGACTGCATATATATATATATATATATATATATATATATATATAATTTTTTTTTTGCTTTTTAACATGATAAAAGTCATTTTATGTTAAAGGCAAAATCTAAATGTGGTGAGCTTGTCTATGGACATTTATTTATACACAATTTTTTTTTCCTATTGTGTGGCTGGATGGACTGAGACACGGCAAGACCGTGAGACGACATCATGTCAGTGTGACGTGCCTTAAAGGCTATCCTAAACATTTTCCTCCCCTTTTTTTTTTTTTTAGCTAGGAGCCTTCTAAAACTACATTGGTACATGCAAGCATTTAACGACAATGTGCTCCATCCAGCCATTGTTCTCTGGTTCTGCATTTAAGAAAAGATGAAAAATAATTACACAGAAGAAATGCAAGACGATGTTTAAGTGTTTCATCCCTGTGAACTTTAATTTGTTTCGGCTCTGCTTCAGTAATGGGGCCAGGATGCCTGTTTGTGTAACAAATGAGAATCATGTATCAAATAGTAGTGAACTGTGCATATTCATTCACCTTAATTTCCTAATTTACATTCTTGGTGGGCCAGGCTCGATCCCCGTCTCTGTGTGCATGGAGTTTGCATGTTCTCCCTGTGCTTGGTGGGTTTCCTCCGGGTTCTCCGGTTTTATCCCAAAGACCTGCAGAGACTCATCTGAGCTGCTTTAACTAGCTCCAGGTATGAATAATCAAAACAGATAGAAACTCTTCTTCACGCACATCAGGGTCATATTAATTTTGCTTCCTGCTCATGCTCTGCTTTTATTTCCTACCCAGCAACATTACACATGAGTGCTTTGTACTTGTGCCTTTCTCTCGTGTTAAAATATTACCAACAAGAAACAAGACGCGGAGCGAAAAAATCCCTGTTTGCACATTCACTATTCAAATATTCATTAGTTTCCGTGTTGCCACAAACGGACACTTTTATTTCTCAGCCCGTCCTCCTCGATCTGTGTGGAAGGTGCAATGCATTTATAACAAGATGGCACGAATGCTGGACGTAACGAACAAGCTGCTGCAGCAGATCCGCTTCAGGTCATAAACCTCGGTGTGTAACGGCAATTAAAACCGTGTTCTGCCTGTGGAGAGGGAAAAAAAACCCTGCAAAAAGGTGTTGGAGACTAAAGAAAATCTAAATCCTAAAAGGTCAGAAGGAGACTGAAGGAAACTCAACTCTCATCTTTTTTATTGTATCGTAGATTGTACATCGATCCACTAATTAAATGGATTCTAATTAGACACAAACTTTAAGCGGTTTTATTGCACAACAGTTAGCACTCAAAGCCAATGCATCCGCCCCATTACATCAGGCCTGTCCACAGCACTTTTTCTTATCTACCTTGTTACAGGTATCCAATCACATTTACTCCACTTCATCACAACTGATCCATCGCATTTATCTTATTACATCCTCTACATCTTATATACTACATCACATGTACTACATATACAACCCCATCACTCCTCATATCTGTTCATTCATGTCTAACCCATCAGATCTACCCTATCACATCTACTGAATCACATTTACTCCATCACATTTACCCAATCACATCTACCCTGTCAAATCCTTACATCTGCTCTATTAAAAGGGGCTTGTTACATCTACCCCATCACCTCTACATGATATTGACTTCATCACATCTACCCCATCATAATTATTCCATTACTCCTATCTCATGACATCTACCCCATCACATTTACTATACTACTTCCACCTCAATACACCTACCCCACCAGTACCCCTTAACAGTTACCCCATCACACTGACTCAAATACATCTGCCTCATCATGTCTACCTTATTACATCCGCTGCCTCTTATATACTAAATCACATGTACCCATTCACCCCTCACATATGATCCATCAAATGTGCTCATTACATCTGTCTCATCATGTCCACCCAATCACATATAGCTATTCACATCTACTTTATTGCATCTACCCGGTCACATTAACCCAATCATATTTACTCCATCACATTTACTCAATCACACCTACTTCATCACATCTACCCAATCACATGTACATCATCACATCTACCCAATAATATCTACTTCATCACCTCTCTCCAATCACATCTACTTCATCATATCTACCAAATCACATTTACTCCATCACATTTACCCAATCACATTTATTCAATCACATTCACCCCATCACATTTACCAATCATATCTACATCATCTACCCAATCACACCTACTTCATCATACCTACCTAATCACATTTACTCCATCACATTTACCCAATCACATTTACTCCATCACATTTACCCAATCACATTTAATCCATTACTTTTACCCAATCACATTTACCCAATCACATTTACTCCATCACATTAACCCAATAACATTTATTCCATCACATTTATTCCATCACATCTACCCAATCATATCTACTTCATCATATCTACCTAATCACATCGCCTTCATCATATCTACCCAATCACATTTACTCCATCACATCTACCCAATCACATTTACTCCATCACATCTACCCAATCACATTTACTCCATCACATCTACCCTGTCAATCCTCACATCTGCTCTGTTCAATGTGCTCATCACATCTACTTCATCACATCTACCCAATCATATCTACTTCTTCATATCTACCCAATCACATTTAATCCATTACTTTTACCCAATCACATTTACCCAATAACATTAACTCCATCACAGTGACTCCATCACATTTACCCAATAACATTTATTCCATCACATCTACCTAATCATATTTACTTCATCATATCTACCCTGTCAATCCTCACATCTGCTCTATTGAATGTGCTCATCACATCTATTTCATCACATCTACCCCATCACAATTATTCCATTACTTCTCAACACTTTTACCATCTCATTACATCTCCCCCACTACACCTTGCCATCACATTAGCTGATTCACACCTGCTGCATCACACCTATACTGCCATATCCTGTTGCCAGAACGACATGACAATTACCCCATTACACTCACTCCATTACCTCTACCTATCACATCTACCCCACCACATCCAATCCAACACTTTAGCCCTATCATACATGCCTCCTCACATCTCCGACATAACCTTTGCTCAATCACAATCCCCATTATTTCTGCTCCATCACATCTACCTCACGACATCTCCCCATCACATCTGTTTTATCACATCCACCCTATCAAATCTACCCCATCACGTTTGCTCCATACAATCTGTCCAAATAATCACATCTACCCAATCCTATCTGCTTTCACAAAGTGCGAATGTTGATTGATGTGAGGATCTCTATAAAAACAGCCACAATGTAGTAAATGAACGTTATTTGTTCCTCCCTGTTACAGTATGTGGAGGTGCATCCTTCAGAGTTTTATTCTATAGAGAGTTATAAACAGAATTCATCGTACAATTGTAATCCATAACTTTGCATCAAACTGGAATACTTATTACAGTTGTTCATTCTTCTTCTTAAAAAAAAAAAAAAATTTCGGCTGCGGTCTGAGGAAATGACAAGCTGGCCCGCACTGAGACCCTTATTATCATTTGTTCTGTTCTTGTCGTACTGTTCCTGGAAATGAAAAAAACAAACAAAAAAAAAACAAAGACAGGACACGACACTGGATAAAAAGTTCATTGAAATTATTTGCATTAAACGTGTAAATTGGTTCTGCGTGAATGAATCGAGTTGCATTAACACAATTTATTTTCATTCATGAACAAACTCTGTGTGGGAATCGAGCTCAGGACCCCGGCGTAATTGGATCACGTTAACGTGAAATCAGCTGATCACACTCGGCCTACATTATTCATACAGTGCTAGTAGATTAGATCAATTAGATTTAGTGTAAGCAGTGTAATGCACAACGTTTTAATTGGTGACTTTTTTTTTCTGGAGAAAACAAGTTCTAGGATGGAACAGGAGGATGAGTGGTGAGACTGGCACAGAAATATTTTATTCATTGTGATTAGTAAAAGTACAGTGGTACATGCTGAAAGCACTAAAGAACACTATCTAACATGTCTTTCCAAAATAAGTTGTATATGTGTGTGTTTATATAAGTATATATCCACTAGGTAAAACATTGCTCAAGTAAAAGTAGAAGTTCTTTATTCACAATTGTACTTGAGTAAAAGTGTAAGTAATTTACTTAAGCAGCAAATATAATAGGCTTATCTGCAAAATGGCTTATTTCAAACACCTCCTATGTGATTAAGCATTTCACAGAGGGATTTCAAATCATGCAATTAATTCAATTCAATTCAATTTAATTGTATTAATTGAATTAATTACACATAATAGTTAGCAGGTGGCAATACTACATGCCACTCTGGTTATGCAACACAATGCCATACAGAAATTTACATTTAAGCATTTGGCAAATGCCTTTATCCAGAGCAACTTACATTAATCTCATTATACATCTGACTAGTTGAGGGTTGAGGGTTGAGTGTTAAGGGCCTTGTTTAAGGGCCCAACAGGGGCAATTTGGTGGTGATGGGGATTAAACCTTCTAGACCACAGTCCAACACCTTAACCACTGAGCTACCCCTGCTCTGTATGTGTAATGTAGTGAAGTAGAAAGTATAGATATTTGTTGTAGGATATAGTGGAGTACAGGTAAAAAGTATCCATTAATGAGTTGAGTAAAGTACAGCTATACGAAAATACTTAAGTACAGTAACACAGTAGCTCTACTCGGTTACCTTCCATCACATATTTCCATGAGCAATTCCCCCTAGTCCTGCTAAACATCAACGTGACTAAAGCATCGCTCCTTATTATCTGCTCAAAGTATTTTCCATTATAAAGTGTGACCTCGTGTGAACTTGTTCAGCAAATGACAGTAATTTTCCGTTATCGTCACGCATTGTCTGCCGATGCAGTGGTTTCTTTGATATTCATAGGAAGAAACTCGTAATGTTAGATAGCAAAATGTCCCTTTTTAAACTGTTTGGGAAAAATCGAGTTAAAGGTCATTTTAGAGTAGCCTCCAAGGTCTTGTCACAACCCAACACGCATCTAAAAACGGGAAGAAGATGGGAGATATTACTGCGAATAAAGCACTGGCTCTGGCAAATGATGAGTAAAAAGCACAAGCACACAAACCAAACTAGAGTCTATCCATGAATTTCCATTTCCTAATAGAAAAAAGAGCTTAATTCAAAACCCTAGTTTCCAAATCCAACAAAAAAAAGTATCACAAACGCTATTATTCTGCCTTTAATAAGGATGGAAACAGCCGAGAGAACGCAGCTGCGTTTGCTTTTGTCATGTTTCACAATCGTCATAATAACGTCAATAAAGGAGGAAAAAAACATCTTATTAATTTGTGCTTTGTGCTTCCTGAATCTTGTTGGGAATTCAAAAAGAATTGAAATGGAAGGAGAGTGGCAGAGCTTTCTCCTTGGCCGGAGAGGAAAGAAAAAAGAAAGAAAAAAACAAGTTTAAAAAATGTGATGATCTTCATTCATAAGCCATATTCAACATATTAATAATCCTGAGTTCACTGGATGCTGATTATGTCTCAGGAGAGCTCGACGTGGAACAAAGCCACGGACTGAGAGCTTGAGATGATTCGGTACCAGGACGAGGTGGTGCATATGGTAGAGCCAGGAGGAGGGTTTACACTCAGACAGCAGGACGGGCATGTTCAAAAAACAAGCAAGTCTAAAAAGACAAAAAGGAGAGACAAAATAACACTGGGTCGTAATTTCTTTTCTTCCCTCCATCTGTCCATCCTTTTCTTTTTTCCTTGATTCATTTCTCACGGTTTTTCTTTCTTATTTCCTGCATAACTTCCCCTTCTGTCTTTCTTTAGATTCCTTGTTCCATTTCTTCCTCTTTCCTTCCTTTCCTCTCAATCTTTATTCCTACCTTTGATCATTTTCTTTTTCTCCTCCTTCCTTTGATCTTTTATTTCCTAAACCCTCTCTCCTTCCTTCAATCATTTTCTTTCTTTCCAACCTTCAATCATTATCATCCTTTCCATTCTTCCTTCCATTGGTCATTTTCTTTCTGGCCTTGCTCCCTTATTCCTTCAATCATCATCTTTCTTTCCTTCCTTCCATCATTGATTTTCTTTCTTTCCTTCCAACTTTGATCATTTTCTTTCCTTTATATCTTCTTTCCTTCATCCGATCATTTATTTATTTTTTCCCCTCCTTCGATAATTTCCTTCCTTGACTCCCTCCTTATTTCTTTAAATCATTATCTCCCTTTCCTTCCTTCGGTGATTGAGTTTCTTTCTTTCCTTCCAACTTCGATCATCCTTCCTTCCTTTCTTCCGTCTATTGATCATTTTCTTTCCTGCCTCTCTCCATCAATCATTTTCCTTCCTTTCTTCCTTACTCCCTTCAATCATTATCTCTCTTACCTTCCTTTCTACAATTATTTTCTTTTTTCCCCCTCACTTCTTTTATACCTTTCTTTGATCATTTACTTACTTTCCTTCCTTCCATAATTTTCCTTCCATCCTTTCATTCTTTCTTTTTAATGGTCTCTTAAATGAATACAGCTATAAACTTTCTATGAATTATAAAGAAAAAATATATATTTTCTATAAATTATAAAGGAAAAAACAGAAAGCGTAATGTTTATGTTTTAGCTAATGGAGAATTAATTCTGATTTGAGTTAAACATTTGTTTAACTCAAATGTTACGTTAAACACCTCCTTATAGTATCTTCACATTTACAGTCGAACCTTGCAGTCTCTGTTAGTTACCAGTTCCACTCCGCTATCAGCCAGAGGTGCGCTTGCAAAGTCTGGAGATCCCAAATCAGATCGGATGTAACTTATTTTGGGAAAGAGGATCTGCCAAATAACTTCGGGCGAAGTGGAGAATTATTGAACAACAACAACACCAATAATAAAACAAAACTGCCTGCGTCTGAGAGAGAAAGAGAAAGAGAGAGAGAGAGAGAGAGAGAGAGAGAAGGTCAGGTGTGTGAGGAGCTCAGCTGTGAGAGCTCCCTGCCCCTAATGAAGTGCGTACATCGCCAAGCGGAGACAAAGAGACAGAGAAAGAGCGAGTGAAGGAGAGAAGGCATGAAGCTGTAATGACAGCTCTCCTTCTCTCCTTCACTCCTTTGCTCCTGATGTTGATTGTATTACTGGCCATGTGGAATGCGGAGACGTCTTCCAATCAGACCCCGCTGATCTCCGGAGACGTGCCGCTGCCAGGGAGGGCAATACAGGAGGAAATGATATCAGAGCAAGCTGTGAGTTTTCACACACATTTCCACAGAGGAAATAACTGATGTACTGATTTACTGAGGTTGAAAAATAATGTGTTTTATTTACAGAGATGTTCGGAGCAGACAACAGTCCTGACCCAGGTCTACACCATGGAGCCATTTGTCAAAATGAGAAGACATGAGACGAGATGAGATGAGATAAGATGAGATGCGGGCCTGATGTACAACGATGTTTATGGTTATGTTTAAACGAGTATTTTGTATGTTAGCTTTAAAACACGAGTCATTTATTTGTTCCATAATACGCTCAGAATGCATTACAACATATCCTTATTAACCAGAAGCTTTTTTTAACATGGGTCTTTGTTGCATAACACTATATATCTGGTCTGACTTATATAGTTTTGTATTTAAAACTCAAATTAAGGTGCTTGATCGATCGTAAAGAGATCGATCATCTAATTAATGTATGTTGATTTGCTATTGCAGTTTGTATAATATAAAATACACAATGAGCACACAACAAGCTGGTTCTGTTTGACATGCTAGATTTTAGCAAACCAGTGGGCAGTGGTGGCTCAGGCAGTTCAGGTTTTGGGTTGCTGATTGGAGGCTCAGGGGTTTGAGCCCCACCACTACTGGGTTGCAACATCTGGCCTCTTAGACAAGGCCCTTAGCCTAAGAGGCCAGATGTTGCAACCCAGCAGTGGTGGTGGGGCTCAAACCCCCGACCCTCCAATCAGCAATCATCATATAAATCCTGTCCAGATGTCCATTGTCCATGACCAAATTTAAGCATTTTCCCCCTTGGGATTTATAAAGTTCTTTGAATCTTGAAGTGTATAAAATATCCAGACATTGGAGATGCAGGTCTTGAATATATGGGTTTTAGGAGAGAAAACCTGTGCCATAACTTATGGATTGAATGATTGGATGTGGCGATCCTAAGAAAGGAAAAAGCCCAAGTAAGCCCCTGGATTAGGGGCTTCTCATGAGACAGGGATCTCAAACCCTGGTGGAAACCCATGACCTTCTGTTTCAGAGATGCTCAAAGGAGGAGCTGTGGAGAAGTCCCTTTTATCCTGTTGCCATTTCAATACCCCGTGGACCAAACAGCCATTGTGAGAGGGTACAGTAAACCTGCTCCTACTTCTTACCTACATGACTTCTTACTCCAGCAAAGCAAATTTCACACACCAAAAACAAGTAGATGAAAGTGAGTTAAATGAGTTTGCTTTTTCCATTCCTTACATAACTGACTGTGGCTACTGCACGGTGTCCGCGAGGTATCAGTGAGATTACAGAAAGCTGGAGTCTTAAGAAGTGATGATATGAGAGAATAATCAGCACCGAATATGAAATGCAGAAGAGGCTGATGATGTTCACTGCAGATGGTGCGCTTCACACATCAGCATGCGATAAATGCATTATTTACCTTCTGAAGGAAAAAAAATAAAAGAATGCTGCATGCATAAAGAGGTGCTGGTGACATGTTGAGCATGATTAGCCTTTCAAAAATAAATTTGAAAAACGAAGTCATGAATGGCAAATGAAATGGTGGGTGGAAGAGAGTGATGTGGAAGAAGAAGAAGAAGAAGAAGAAGATGACTAAAATACAAATCATCATGATGAAAGAAAAGACGAAGACGGTGATAATTAGGATGAAGAAGCTCATGACGACAACGATGATGAGGATGATAATTCCACCACCGCCGCTGCCGCTGATGATGACAGTAGAGTTGCTGATGACAGCAGTGCCAGTGATGAGGTTTATAACCCTGTGTATCATCTAATGTGTGAGGTTTTTGAGATGTGCATCTCAGTAAATTACAATATCATGGAAAAGTTTCATTCATTGATTAATTGATTGATTTATTAGGCTTCATTATTAGGAATTACTTCATCAATGTGGTGTGGCATGGAGGTGAACAGTCTTTGGCAATGCTGGGGTATTACCAAAGACCAGGTCGCTTTGATAGCAGCCTTCAGCTCGTTTGTATTGTTGGGTCGGATGTTTCTCAATAGTACATACATTCTCTTTGGTGTTCAGGTCAGGTGAGATGGCTGACCAGTCATGCATGGTCAGGGAACCAGTTGGTGGTAGTTTTGGCAGTGTGGGCAGGCGCTACTGTATGTCCTGCTGGAAAATTAAATCGGCATCTCTGTAATGCTTGTCAGCATGAAGTGCTTGAAAATCTCCGGAGAGATGTCTACACCAAGTTTGGACCAACCGGCAGATGTTATGGCAACCCATATCATCATCAACCATGGAAACTTCACGCTGGACTTCAAGCAGGTTGGATTCTTCCTCCAGACTCTGCGACCTTGACTTCTAAATGAAATGCAACATTTATGTCTTCGTCTGAAAAAAGGACATTGGACCACTGAGCAACGGTCCAGTTCTTTTTCTCCTTGTTTTTGCACCAATGGTTTTACTTTTTCATTAGTGAGTCTCCTAACTAGGCTGTCATGAATCATATGTTTCTTGCGGAATAAAATTTGCTATTAATATCAGTAAAAATGTGCACCAAAATCCTTATAACAATCCTCTGTCTCCTTTTGTCTTTTCTTTACAGCCTATCCTTGAACAAAATATTTTATTAAAATATGAATTTAACTTTTTTTTTTCTTCTTCCAGATTTGCCGCAGCAGAACCACAGGCCAAATTCGCAGGTGCTCATTGTTCACGTCATCTTAACTGAACTGGCAAGGGCTTATAAGGCGGTATTAAAATAGCTCTAATTAATGAGCACTCGAGTGCTCGACATAAAGTGGTTTGTTTTTTTTTTAACCCACACAAACCATGTGATCTTTCGCAAAATAATGTCTTCCTGGATGAAGCCTGGCAGCATTACCCAGCCTTAGTACTATTCAGTATCGACACTGACTCTCCACTCAATAAGGACCCATTAAGAAGATTTTTTATTTTTTTTTACTTTAATTATGACTCACTTTTATTGGTGTTGTTGTTTTGTGCACTATGTTCAGGATATATTCTGTTTAAACTGTAATCAATTCGTACGTAAAGTGCAAAAGTTGAATGTCAGTTGAATTGCAGACAAAATTAATCTGTCCACATGAAGATATCTCCTGCGCAAAATACACAGGAGATATCTTCTTAGTTTCTACAATCACTTTAAAATATATGACACTTGCATAATCATTTATTTTTATCAAGGAGGAAAAGAACCCTTATCAGGCAAAGCATTAGGCTAAAAGACAAGGCAAATATTATCAGCATAATAACAGTAATTATAAAATGGGTGCTTATTTGAGGCGGGGAATAACTATGGTAATCATAAGAGCATAATGAAAAATGAAGTGGTATTAGAGAGCAAGGGTTTATTTTATCAGCTTGAAATGTGATTTCACATAATAGCAACTATATATATAACCAGGCAGCACGGTGGCTTATTGGTTAAAACTGTCGCCTTGCACCTCCAGGGTCCGGGTCCGATTCCCGCCTCGGGGTCTGTGTGCATGGAGTTTGCATGTTCTCCCCATGCTTGGTTGTTTAAGCTAATTAGCGCTCCCAAATTGCCAAATTGTGAGTGTGAATGTTGACCGGTAGTCCTACCGCGAATAAATACAATGGCCCCCATGGTCCCTAGTTGGACTACAGAGGTTCCTGGATGGGATGGATGAAAAAAAAAAAAAGATTTTAGTTTTAAATGTAACTGCCTGCTAGAGTTGAATGACTATTTAGTAAATTGAAAATTAAAACAAGTTAAAATTTTCTACAGCAAGTCCCAGTTAATGCTTTGTTTCCCCTCCACCTTGGAATCCCCAAGGGATTTTGCAAACTTGTTTTACAAACTAAATCTTCTTTAACCTAAACTGTGTTTCAGCCCCTAATTTATGACATCCATCAGAACGGGAGACGGGTTGACATTAGACACGTTCATCCTTTGCTAGTAGACGGGCTCGCGTCTATTGTTCGCGGTTTGTCCCAGCGTGAGTAGGAGGCTGAACAGCAGGAGAAGAAGCTCACGGTTTGATTAAGAGCAAACAGAAACCCACGCAAACTGCGGCCTTATCAGCCCTGACCTCGTAGACAAGTCAAAGACACACAACGGCTTAACTCGCTCGTTAAACCCTGGCTTTGTTTTGGCCGCCGGTCTTTAAGGCCAAAGTCTTGGAGGCAAGTAGAAAGCATCTTTAGAGACAAAGCAACAGCATCATCACCATTGTACGGATGGATCAAGAAAGATTTAGACTAAAGAAGGAATTTTACAAAAAAAGAAATGAAGAAAATCAATCGTGGCATCCAAAGGGCAGAACAAAGGCTGATTTATAAAAAGTAAGTGCCTGTAATGACATATCAGCAAGAGCCAGGAAAGTCTATTACCCTCGCTCTATATATCAAGCACCTTTTCATTTTCTGCTACATGTCGAGAGTCGGAAGCTGTGTCCTCCGACGCCCCGGCTTCATTTCAAGGTTAATAAACTTTTACCGGACAGATGTAGCCATTTCCGTTTTGGCTAGCGCTTAACCCTGATCAGATGCTTGAAAAAGGGAAAAGGGGTTCAAATCTCATCAAACACTGATGAAGGGTCGATGAAGTGCAGCCAGTAAACATACTACAGTATATATCTTTTTACAGTATATCTCATTTTATAACCCAGTGTTTTGGAATGCTCAATACTGATTGGTTGATCTTCTATAACAGCAGGGATGTCTGATGGCGATCAACAGGATTTGCTTTAGTATAAGAGGAATAAAACACTTGGAGAATAATCAACATCTGGGTGGTAACAGGTGGCAACTTCTTTGCTCCATCACACCACCCTGTCAAGTTTTATTTCTAACTTGGAGTTACTAATAGCAGTCATGAGTCTCATAAAAGCAAAGTGTGTGAGAGAGAAGTGAAATGGAATGGGAGGTGATGCCCTAGTGGTTTTGTTATTCTCCCTTCAGAATAATTGCAAGCGTCAGTGTTCCCCTGCCACGATTAAGTAAGCGTCACACCCTATTAGCAAAATAATAGCATGTAATGCAAAGGCAAGTGGTGCTGATGGTGGTGGCGGTGGGGGTTCAAGAGCCAATCGATTAGCAGGGTTCTATTGTTCGACAAAACCTAACGACCATGACGCGTGTAAGATCACAGGCCGTGACCCTGTCGAGTACACCATCCTGCTAAGAATGTTCCAGAATGTGTAATGAATAGACTAGCAATCACCACACTTAAATGTGGCTATAAATTCCTTTAAAAAGATCTTAAGGCCTTCAGCAGGAAGGCTGTACCAGGGTCTCATGCTCTCTATTCAGCAAACCTTCAGTACATGTAGTTAGGAAGTAACTGGACCCAAAAAAAGCATGTGCATTGTATGGGGTTAATTGTAGAGAGAAGGTACTTGGGTTGAGATCATCCTGATCATTACTGCATTTACTACATGGTTGATAAGTGTTTCCTAAGTTCTACAACTGCCATGAAAGGTAAAGAAAGACATGTGATGCCATGTGATGATTTTTTTGGGGGGGCTTGGTTATTTTAATTCATTCATCTTCAGCCAGAACTTGGGATCCTGGTCAGGGTCTCATGGAACATGAGCAGGAATTCATGATACGCCATGGACACACTTAGATAGATTTAGAGTCACCGGTTTACCCACTGGCTTGTTTTTTTTTTTTTTGGACGTAACAAAAGGAAACCAACACGGACACAAAGAGAACTTTCAAAATTTCAAAGCTCAAGATCAAAATAGCTGTAGCTGTGAGGAAGCAACAAGCCCAACGATGTATTACTGTGTATCTTGTTGGCGTTGGTGGTGATGTTCATATGTTGAGTGGTTCTCCTGGCATTTTTTGTGGTCTTGGCATTTTGTTGTCTTGGCATTACCAAGCACCGGTTTTTCATTCCAGGCATTTAGGTTCTGGAAGGAAAACAATAGCTCTTCTTAAAGTGTGGAAGAGTTTAACGTTGAAGCACTTCTTTGCTTTCTTTCACGATGACAAGATGGCTAATCAGCAGGAATCAAGCGGCAGTGACAAAGTGCAAGCTCTTGCAATGACACAGCGAAAATCTTAGCTAACTGTTCCAATACATATTATAAATTTATAATGTTGTACTAGAGCAGCATGGTCGGGTGCATGCCTGTCCTGTTGCTCCCTTGCAGCTCTAGAGACTTGGGTTTGATCTTAATCCTAAGGTTCTTCTGATCTGCACATTTTTGTTTCCTACTTCCCAAAAACCTAGGCATAGGGTATCAACTCTGGACCTACTGTAGTATTCCCAAAATATGATCTGGATCTACTGTAACTCGGATAAGGATTATCCAGCTTCTAAATAAGATAATGACTATGAATAAATGCTCTAATAATTTCTGGTTTAATTAACAAAGACTAAATCTATCAAGTCCTTTCCGGCACCAAAGAATCGGCGACCTAGCAAAGCACGGAATGCAGTTCCCAGCTTTCTGATGACACACACAAACATACACAAATCCCTCCACAAATCTATTACTCGAGTGTAAGCCTGAAGGTCACTTAGGGTGGAATCGATAAGTCCCACTGTGTAAACACCCCAATATCAAAGCTACACCCTCGCTGTTTGTTTGAGCCTTTTTTTTTTTTTTCTTCCCCTGCCTTGTGCTGAATCTGCCCCAATGGGTGAACCCACTGCCCTTTGCCTCAGGCTACCGGGGAACAAAAATGCTTCTTTTTTTTTTTTCCTCTTCCCACAAACCTCAGTGGCTTTCTGCATGGCTCTGACATCTCACTGAAGCTGCTGAAAAACTTCCCGTCTGCTGCAGACATTCAGCAAATTGGCAGGGAAACAGACGTTTCAACAAAAAAGAGCATCAGAAGGGATCGGATAAAGGCACCAATTTGTTGTCTGGGGCAAAAGGTGAGACTGTAATTGAGGTGTCTCAGGATATCCCATATTTCTGTAGTGGTCTGCCTCTCTGCTCGATCTCACAGGTAACAGCATGTGTCTTGCACTTCCTTTTTCCTTTAAATAAAGACTGGTTATGTAATACTCTGTTTAATTCATGGTCATATTAAATCTTACATATGGTCCTGGATCGAGCCTGCATCGAACAAATCTAGGTAATAGGAGCGAGGACAAAGAAATGAAAGACTTAAGAGTGGAGAATGACTGCTCACCATTAACAACCCAGCAAATAACAAAACTAAGCTCTACAATCCTCTGTTCTGTTCCAACGGATTTGAGTGCACTGGTGTCTAAGCCCTGTCAGTCGCGCAGCATCGGCTAGACCTGAGAGTGTATTTGTTTGGGGCTTTACGTTTTGTAACGATCCACAGAGTTAAGAAGTAACATTTGGTACTACAGTATCAGGAAAGTCTGTGTGCACTACCTATCCGCATGCTGAAAGTATACAGTACTGTGCATTTCTTCATATTAAATTAAACGATGAAGATTAAATTAAAGAAATGGGAAAACGTGTTTTAGAGTGACGAGTGCCTAAAGATACAATTACAACTTATTATTATTATTTTTTATATGTAAGAACCTCAGCAGCAACCTCATTTCCCCTCTCATACAGTATGTCTAACCACTCAGTATTGGCCTGATCATCTGTCATCATCAAGAACTTGTAAATGTGTTTGGAGGGGGTTTCAAGACATTTGCACAGGACTGTATATCATCTTCTATACTGCTTATCCTGAGTACCAGGTCGCAGGGGCCTGGAGCCTATCCCAGCAAAATTAGGGCACAAGGCAGGGTACACCCTGAACTGGGTACCAATCCATCACCGGGCACAATAATTTGGGGATGCAAATTAACCTAATCTGAATGTCTTTGGACTCTGGGAGAAAACCGGAGAAAACCCACCAAACATGGGGAGAACGTGGAAACTCCACATACACAGAGTAGAGTGGGGACTCGAACCCTCAACCCTGGAAGTGTGAGTCCACAGTGCTAATAGTAGCATATTAGCATTGCATTAAATGCACATCTGCACTTTGGATCTATCTATGCTTTAACATGTTTAATTCATGATCATACAACATACAAGTACAGTATATATACTCAGCAAAAAAAGAAACGCCCCTTTTTCAGGACTGTGTATTTCAACAATAATGTTGTAAAAATCCA
>JAQMYI010000013.1:17636881-17650713 GCA_030014275.1 Clariallabes melas | reverse complement strand
AGATAGATAGATAGATAGATAGATAGATAGATAGATAGATAGATAGATAGATAGATAGATAGATAGATAGATAGACGGACGGACGGACGTACAGACAGGCAGACAGACAGATAGACAGCTGGTCATCGGTTCATAATTATTAACATCACATAAAAGAAAGAGAAGTAAGAATTTAAATCCCTGACGGTTAATAACTCTGTATAATCATCCAGCAAAATAGAAAACTGAAGTAAAAAAATGCCTTCAGAAATCACTTCAAATCAATTTCCAAAAATGTGAACCCTACAGGAGACGTGTGTGTGTTGTATAAATCATTGTATTTTTGTATGATCTTTCAGACGACATACTGCTCATCCAGAAGTGGCTTAAACGCCAATGAAGGTGTCGCTTGGATTTATGAGCCTCCTAATCAATGCAGCGCTTCACTTTAAGACAGTTTGTGTAAAAGCAGTTGTAATGTACTGCATATAAAACGTGTGTATTACACACTGCTGTGCAGGATAAATCACGCAGCCACTCGCTTTAATTCCCAGGAGAAAAATCATGGATGTGGGTTTGGGATACGAGCCAAACCTCCAGCGCCTTGGCTCCAATCCCAAAACAACATTCAGGCCTTTCATTTATTTATTTTATTTTTTTTTTTTTTTAGTTCAAATTTATAAGCCTTTGTACACTCGACCTTAATTGGAAAAGTTCTGTGTTCCACCTTGCCATTTTAACCTTTTTACAACTTCACAGCGCAGGGCAAATAAATGACTCCTGCTAGAGGTCCAGAAAGTAAATGAAAAGCGGAGAACTGGAAGGTGGAAAAAACAATTAGGGACACTGAATGAAGAGGCTGGATTTGAAAATCCACTAGTTGTAGTTTCCTATAAATATTCATAGCTGGCTATTTGGTGTGTGTGTGTGTGTGTGTGTGTGTGTGTGTGTGTGTGTGTGTGTGTGTGTGTGTGTGTGTGTGTGTGTGTGTGAAACAAGAGGCTGCGTTATGATTTTTCCTGGTCCCATTACTCGTCCTTACACTAAAGTTAATTATTACATGCGAACCGATCTCTTTAAGTCTCAAATGTATAACGTCCAGTTTTTCATAAAGTTAACATTTAAAAAACAGGAGCTTTACCCTTTAACCTCCTTGAGTTGGTTGCTTCAGTCAGTGGAAAGTCAAGCAAAGCGGCTTTATATATATATATATTATTTTTTTTATTTTTATGAAGACTAAATTAAAGTGAGGTTTAATGTCTATTTATTTCATATTTTACTAACTGTACATGTTTTTCCTAAATGTTTTGATTATTTTTATAGACACAATATATTTCACAATGTGTTTCACAATACAAAATTTCAGTTCGCCTTCGGAACAGATTAAATTCGTATGCTGGGGTTTTTCAGTTTCCCTTATCATTTTTTTTTTTTTTCATTTTGCTGCTCACTTTTTGAATTTCTCTGTTTGGTATTTCTCTTTCACTGCTCAATTTTTCCAATTTCACTGCCTGGTTTTTTTAGGTTAACTGCTTAGTATTTCAGTCTCGCTACTGTTTCCTTAATTTCGCTGCTCGGATTTTCAATTTCACTTTTGAATTTTTTAATTTCACTGATCGGATTCTCAAATTTCTCTTCTTAGTTTTTAATTTTTACTGCTCAGTAATTTCAAATTTCGGTTTTCAGTTTTTCAGTTTTACTGCTCGGATTTTCAATTTTGCTGCTCAGTATTTCACTTCCCCTGCTGAGTTTTTTTTTATTTATTTTTTTTACAGTAGTTTTGTTCATCAGTTTCCCTTTTCAGGTTGTTTTTTGTTTCGCTGCTCTGTTTTTCAGCATCACTGCTCAGTTGCTTTTGACATAAATCTGCCATCCTCATTGGCCAGCTTCTCTTGAGTCGGCGTTACAGGACCGCATCCTCATTGGCCAGCTTCTCTTGAGTCGGCGTTACAGGACCGCATCCTCATTGGCCAGCTTCTCTTGAGTCGGCATTACAGGACCGCATCCTCATTGGCCAGCTTCTCTTGAGTCGGTGCTACAGTTAGTTACAGAGACATCTAACTACATGCATCAAAACGTAGATTTGTGTTTTCCAGGTAAAAGGTGCTATAATGTTAACTTTTCCGAAACAATTTCAATGAGGCATTTTCTAATTAAAGGATTAAAGGGTTTACAATTGACATGTGGTGTAAAAGTTTAGTCAGTGGTTACTTGAAATATTAATAGCCAGGCTATAAGTGCCGGGAGATGCTGTAGAGAGGAAGTGTGTACAGAGGTTCTGATAAGTCAGATTACTGATAAGATCATAATTATGAAGAGGGCCCTTCCTAAATATTTGCCTAGGACCCCAACAAACTCTAGAATCACCTAATGTGTATCAGCATTAGCACTTCTTCTATTTTGGTCTTTTCTGTACAGAAATATGAAGCGCAGTCCGTTGATCAAAAGTCCGATGCAAACTCCCATTTCGCTTTAACTTTGTATAAAGTTTCTCTCATGAAAATCAAAAATGCACAAAGTCAGCGAGGCAGACGGGTAAATTGTGCCAAAATCCATTGAAGGCTAGTAGGCCTGGGTTTACTGGGTTTTTATTGAACAGAGCTAAAAAGAGCATTATACAGCTGATGCACCGAACAACAACAGGGGAGGCTACGCGAATGCAAATAGTACCCATCTCGGTTGGAATACCGGTCCCCTGAGGTACATAATTAGCCTGATGCTATTTAAAATGCTACCTGAAAGTGGCAATTAGCATAAGTGACCACAACCACTTAGTCTACATCACTAGGAGAGACACAGCAGGGGTAATCATCCTTAAAAACACACAAGAATGTTCAGATTCGGTTCTGACAGACAATCGATGGCACTCAACCACACACAAAAGATTGTGTGCACACGTGCATGTGTGTGTGTGTGTGTGTATGTTTGTTGTATGGACAGGGAATAAAAGAGCTGCCATAATACCTTTATCTCCCAAGCAATCCAACCTACTTTCTTCACTGCTGTAAAATCAATGAATGCTCAGTTATTTGTGTGGAAAAAAATGTTTAAAGTGCTTATCTATGGTCAGGCGTGTTCCCAGTACAATGAACCATGTAAACACACACGCGTGCGAATAACCATGAACATGGGTTAGGTATAGGTGGCTGAGTCTACTGTCTATCCCTCGTTGTTGACAATTAACTCATCTCTAGTCATTAAATTGAGACACGATCCGTCCTGATGAAGTCGGGTGTCCTCCGGTAGCGCGGGCGTCGTGACGTTTGAGAGATTAGACAAGCTCGTTGCTACCTTCTAAAAGGCAAAGTGCTCACATAAAGCTATTTAGGCACGGGCTGTTAAACTTTAACAAACCGACACTGCCGGATTCCCATTGCACGGCCCCCAGTGGGGCGATAAACGCCTCCCTAAATACTCACCGCAGCCGGCTCGGGCCCCTCAAACGTTCATAACGATCCCGGCTGGTAACAAGATGTTTCACTCAGCCTTTTTAATTACACACCTAACAAACAATTAATGGGCTCGATATAAAGGGCCTTGTAAAGATGTCTGCTGGGTGGGAGGGTGTTAGGGCAGGAGGTTGTGGGAGGGGGGAGCACATGAGGGGAGGGCAAAAGGGAAATGGAGACAGAGACAGATAGAGGGGGTTGGAACGGTTCGAGGTTCCTCGCGAGATCTTGCAGCGTACAGACATTTTAATAGATTTCATGAACTGTTGACTAATTCGAGGTCAGTTGGGGTCGTTACGCTGGAGAGCAGTGTGTATGTGTGTGAGGGATTTAACCGCAAAGCCGATCTCTGCTCACCTTCACACTGCTTACCTTCACAGTCTGGAAGTCCTTCACGGGACTTAAGAGATCTTCCTGAGCGGAGGGACTGTGTGCGAGTGTGTGACAAAATGGGGTTAGGGAGATCAGGGTGATAGTCCAAGGTACAAACTGAGACTCCAGGTTTGTGGAAAAGTCTTGGAGAGCACTCAGAAATTATGGCGCTTTTCCACCACGCAGAATCGCATGGCGATTGGATGGAAGAAACACCCATTATCCTTCACACCGGCTCCGCCTAAGTACCCATGCTCACTCTTCTTGCTCCGGTTCCAATCCGAGCCGGAAAAGCAGCACGAGATCAAACAGACATCCTGATGAAAACACCCCGCTCAAACCGGCGTCTCTACCTGAGACCCGCTGTTAAAGAAACATAATCAAGAGCGGAGCGGTGTGACGAAGCAGAGTTACCGTGAAATCCCCAGAGTTTATTATTTTCCCATAAGAGCAGGTGTTTAATATGTCGTAAACCATCTATTTTACTCCAGTATGTCACAGACTTGTTAGAATGCAATCCATCTCTCGGCCCGCTGCGCGCTTCTATTTTTCAGTCCTGCGCTCACACTCACACACTCACACACACACATACACACACAAAATAAACAGCAAGTCCGGTGGTAGCCTTGCTCTTCTGCTTGTCAGTCTCCAACACTGTTATGATGCATTTAACGTCGCGGAAGTGGGACAAACTCACACAAGTAGAGTCAGGGAGAGAAAGTGTTGAAAAGAAAGTTACTTTAAAGGTGATTCTATTCAACGTTTTTATCTAGCCAGGCTTGAACTTGATTACATTATTAATGATATACTAAAAATAGTGTGTGAGAGAAAGAGAGAGAGACAGAGAGAGAGAAAGAGTCAGAGAGAGAGAGATTGCTTACTGCAATAACCTTAAAGTCCTAAGATTAACAAGTGGGACACACACACACATTTGTCTTATTGTACTTGTGAGGACCTTCCATTGACATGATGATTAATGCAGTTAATAAACGCAACATTAATTCTAATTCTATCCCGACCCTTAACTACCAAAATTTTTATATTTAATATTACTTCTTTAAAAGGTGAAGTTAAATGTCCGAACAAGGTCACAACTTTCTGATTGTCCTGTCCTCCCAGACACAACCTGGTCATCATCATGTCCAATTGCGATATGACTGGCGGCTGCGTTTCTCTGGCGACAAACCAACAACAGGGGGGGAAAGGACAAAGCAGCGCCATGCCGCAATACGAAAATATGACCGCAATAACAATGTGATTTTCTGCAGTTTCTTTTTCACCGCTTGACACGTCCGACTAATTTTCACAACGGCATGAATTCCGAACCAGCCTGGATTAGAAGAGGAGCTGCAATCAAACGACTAAGCGAAAAGTCTGTCCACTTGGCGGCCATGTTGGCAGCGCTCCCGGGTGGCTATTTCCAGGCTCCTATCTGGTTGATCGCTGCGAGACCCCTAAAACCAAACACAGATTTGTAATTAATGTTCGAATTGGATGCACAATCTGTACGTGATTTGTCGTACTTGGCATGGAGAAACAACAACAACAACAACAAAACACAATCACGCAGCACTGGTCATTCATATTTTGGCGCCATCTTACATAAGAATGTTTCCATGGTAACGGGGATCGTCAGACTGGAGACTAGCAGTTGAATCACAAATAACAGGAAATGTCAAGACATAATGGCTCCTACATTCTATGTCATGCACTGTATGGCTTGGCAGATGCTTACACAGATGCTATAATGCTGTAAAAAAAAAAAAAAAGTATTTGCCCCATCCTGATTTTGCATATTTAAATAATTCAGATCATCCAACAAAGTTCATTATTACACCAAAGCTGAGTTAAATTTCACTTGTCACACCCAGGCCTGATTACTGCCTGACCTGGTAAATCAAGAAAACACTGACAAAGTAAAGCATGCACAAAGATCTCAAAAAGCAATAAATCATGCTGTGATTAAAAAAGAGAGGAAAAAAAAATCAAGAACAGATGAGAAACCAAATGATTGACATGCATTAGTCAGGAAGGGGGAAATACTTTCTCACAGTACAGCCTAGCTTGCTTGTGCATTTAGTTAATGAATTAGTTTAGTGCTTTGGGATTTAAATTTGCTGCATGCATAACCCATTAAGACAATATGCTAATTACCCAAAGGACAACGTCTTATAGCTCTAGGCGCGAACATCCAAGACTTGATAAAATCTGTTATTTGTGACATACATGTACATTTGGATAAAAAGTTCTCTTCCTTTTTTCTTCTGATATCCCAGCTTTTCTTGGGCTCAGGGTCAGCGAGTACGGAACCCCTGAGGGTTAAAGGTCGTGCTCAAGTGTCCAACAGTGGCAGCTTGGCAGTTCTCCTGGTTGAACCCCAGACCTTACAGCCTCAACCATCGAGTCACCAACGAAGTCATTATGTTTTATGACGACTCCCAATAAATGCTCTAAGAAACATATAATTCTTTCCTTTTTTACAGTCGATACTACATCTAATAGTATAAAGCTAATCAAATCAGAGGAAAACCAGATGAGAGGGGCTTTAAAATGTGCCAAATAGCATAAAAGTAAGAGAAGAGGGAAAAATAATAAAGAAAGAAATGATAACAGAAATAAGACAGAGGCCAAACGATGTAGGAGGGCTGAGAGTGGATGGAGTAACAAGGGGACGAGAGAAGAAAGATAATCTGTTGCCATGACAATGGGTTTGTGGAAGTCAGTGTGGTACAGTAATTACCACTGCAGGTCCTCGATCTTCTTGCTCTCTGACATTTACTTAGACGTGGTACGGTGCCGAAAGTCTGCTAAGAAGCAGAAGCAGAAGAAAGAGGACAAGGGGGGAGGGCGGATGTCGGACTGATTTCGGAGGTCGAGGCTGGGATGAAGTTGGATATGAGCGACAGGTGGAATATGACAGAGCTTTTGATGAATGATCCATTTGTTAGACTTTCATGCTGTGGTGTGGTCACTGTGGGCCTGAGCAAACTTTCTTTACTATGAAACTACATGCAGTAATATCAAGGTGGTTGTGTTGCTACTTAAGTCAAGTATCTTAGATAGGACTGCACTGGCAAAAAATATAGGATCCATGTCCAACCACAAACCACCATTATTCACATGGATGGCTAACCTCATCGATAGAGCCCGTCCATAGTCCAACTAGGGACCGTGGAGGCCAACAACAACCATTGTATTTATTTCCATTTTTACAACCATGGTAGGCTCTTGTCAGCATCCACATGCTCAATTACACACTTCAGACAATTTAGGAATGACAATTAGCCTAATCTGCACGTCTTAGGAAAACCCACTAAGCACGGGGAAACCAAGGCAAACTCCATGCACACAAACCCTGAGGCAGGAATCGAACCCTTGACCCTGGAGGTGCAAGGTGACAGTGCTAACCACTAGGCCAATACAGAGAGGGAGGTTCAAGAAGAACAAGTGCACCTTAGTGAGGCTTGTTGACCACCAGGAACCTGTGTTTGAACAAAGGTTGTAGGGAATTAAGTCACTGTGATATTGAGCTATTGAAGATCCTTCAGCACAACAACAATACGGCATACTAATATGACCTGCCCTGCCACAGCCACTTAGCCTTGTTGTTCTAGATTTTCAGACTTGTCAAGACAGGCCCCCTAATGAAGACCTACCCTACCCAGATCGCTCTGCTCCCCTGGAAATTGGATGCCAACTGGTATATCTAGTTAAGTCCATCCTGTACTCATAGTGCATAATCTCTAATACTTAATCATTTGAAAAGGCTACAGGCTAAAAGGTCGTAAGGGTTAAAGCACAGATGGGGGCACTAGGAAGAGCAACGTTCCTAGAGGTAACACCTCGTTGGAAGATGTTTGACAATGGCTTAATCCTCCCTATGCCATTTGAAATGCCCGAATACTGAGAAAGCTTGACTGTATGTAATCTAGTCGGAAATGCAGTCTTAATTCCTTACAGTGTCCAAAATCTGCCATTAAACTGGTGGCGTAGCGCTGCTCCGTGATTAGTTTATTGGAGTAAAGAGACTCTGTTATAAATAAAGACGCTCTTAGGCGCTCCTGCAAATTACCACACGATAAGAGAGGAGCGAGATGAAGAGACAGACACAGACAGTAATTATTATCATAGCAAAAAAATGGGAAGACGTCAGCTCCAATTCCGTCGCTCCCTCATTATGCCGTCACGCAGCGACGAGTCAGGCGGAGACGATGCTGCTAGATCTGTGCTAAATCTGGGGTAATGAAGATAGCATTGAGTCCGCAGGGAGATAGCAGGGTGCATCCTGGGGGAACTTCTTCTCAGTTAGTGTGTGGGTTAGAACACATTAGCATTACTACGTTTAGTAGTAGAAAGAGCAGCACTAGCCAAACAAAGAATTAAATGAGCTCTGAGCTAAATATTGGCTACGTTCCCGTATACATATATTCAGCTAATGTTAGCAAATTAGATAGTTAAAAGACAGGCCAGAAAACACCAAAGCTTCACAAATTACATGAATTATAAATACTGTATTGTCAGGAAGTGCTACCATAAAAGCATGCAACTGGTAGCAGACAGAGAGGCCAGAGAGGCTAATTCATTAGAAACAAGGACATGGATGAAGAATTGAAAAGCAGACAAGCTTTAAACCTTCGGGTTTTCAGGAATAAAAAGTAAATGGCAGAATCAATTGTTTTATCGAAGAGCTTTTGTGTCAGACAGATTTTATTTAAGCTGGCAGGTTCGGCCCAGGTGCTCCAGCGGAACCTGTTCGTGCCATCCGGGCCTCATATTGTGGAGGCATTATATTCATTTAGTCTCGCTAAAAGGTAAAGCAATCCACTCACTGGACTAATTACAGATGTTCCCATCTGGCTCCAAGAGATGCGGTAATTTAGACGTAATCAAATTACCCTTGTTATAATGTTTCTGGAGCTGTGAGGACAGAGCGTTCAGGTGTCTTTGGATAGCTGTTAATAGAGTGGAAAAGCTGAGAGGTAAACGACAGCGCTGTCCACACATATCACGCCTACACGACACTTAAACTATGACGGTATTCTATTTATTTATTATTTCGAACAAGACACTCCAGTATTACACAGTAAGATGCCATGCCAGTTAGTTTCTTGTTGCTATGCACTTTAAGACTGGTCCAAAAAATGTCTAGCTTTAGCGTGCATACCTACATATTTCAAAATGGAGGCTTTAGAAATCGATTTGTAAATGCAAAACCATTTCAAAAGAAAAGCACATCAAATGTGCTTGCTTGTAAAGCTCACCATCAGCTGAATGCAGACCTAAACCTATTATCAGTGCTGGTTCCTTTACCCTGATGGTTGGACATTCTTTGAAAAGTCGCTAGGTTTTTAAAAAGGTTTCTGTCTTTTAAATGCACCTTACAGCCAATACCCAAATGTCTGTTGAGTGAGTAATAGATGCATTTTCATCTCATCTAATCTAACCTAATTACCATCAGCCCAAGTTACTCGTAAATCAGGTACCAGGTGATATTATGTGGTGGAAGCCTAGAAGATTAGAGATGGTATCCAAGGCAAGGCAGACTGCAGACTATAGGAAAATATCAATAGGCAGTTTTGCCAGATTTAGCAGGTGGTTTCCAGCGCGAAAACCAAAAAAATCATTTGTTCGATATTCAGTTTAGCAGTCCATCAAGGGAAATTTACGGCTGTACCGTTGCTACAACACATTAGACCGCTCCACAAGAGCAGGCAGACGAAGTTACGAAGCCGCAACATGGCTAAACAAGGCAATATCACCACCTACTGGACAGGAGTGTTGGCAAAAAACGCCCACCTTCAAACCTCTACTGCAGTGGTCCAAAACCACAGAGGTGTGGACCGGTACCAGGCCATGGATGATTGGGTTCTGGGACGCACAGAAAGAATTCATTCATTCATCTTCTATACTGCTTATCCTGTCCAAGGCAATTTGGAAACGCCAATTAGCCTAATCTGCATGTCTGTGGAAGGAAACCGGAGCACTCAGGGGGAAACCAACCAAGCATGGGGAGAACATGCAAACTCCACACATGCAGACCGATGGTGGGAATCTAACCCATGACCCTGGAGGTGCGAGGCAACAGTGTTAACCATTACACCACTGTGCCACCCTTATGTACAGTATTATTTCCATTTTATTTGCTTTATTAATCACTTCCACCTGTACCTTTTTTCCACATTTTTTCTGTATGGGTTTAGATGCCCAATAAAATGAAGCTAATGTTACTAGCTAATCTACCCAACATGAGTTCTTGGAAGATCAAAAACACCCGATGACGAGACACCAGATGACTCTGAGACTGGCAACAAAAAGAAAGCTGCAAAAAAGTTTGGAGATCACTGCTGGGGTGCACTTGCTAACAAACACCACCACTATGTCGAGTCAGCGCCGGCTAGGTCTAAATAACCGACCACGCCCAAACTGGCAATACTGTCAGGAAGGAGAACTATGATACCTTCAGGGGGATGAAGTGTAATTGTCCATGAGTATATATGATAATTAATATACTAATATTAATATAAACCTGCACCACTGTCACCTCTGCTGTTATAGAAAATGAATCAACACCCATCTGAATCCAGAATTCCCCTGTGCTATGGAATAATAATACAGAGAGAACATGGACCTCGCATCCTAGACAGGATCCATCAAGTATGTGCTTGATATTTATACCCTCGGAAGAGATTTCATAACATTTCACCAACAAGAAGACCGTGTTTGCTACTGTTGCAAGCCGACGATTCAGAAACGAGAGCTTTGCATTACCTCGAAATGCCATGGAAAAGGTTGGATATTGGAAATCGCTACTCTAAAGCACGTTAACCGGGTGGTGGTGGAGCTCAGAGGTGTACAGGTGGCAACATTGGCATCGGCTTCATCAAGGCCGAGGGCGCGATCCATAAATCATTACAACCTACAGGTTGGCGGCGCTTACCTAACTGCGATTCATTTCCACGGTTATATATTTCTTTAAAAGGTCAGCCCTCCATTTGCCTCTATTCAAGCTACAAACACTCGCCCACGTCACCTGAGCCACTGTGTCACTAATATCGCCCTGGCCTCATGAGATCACATAAAACACACGAAAAAAAAACATGAACAGGGTAATTGCAGGGGAAGGAAACCGAGAATCCAAAGCTGGAAATCTCAGCCTAATCATGTCCATCTCAGCTAATCCACACACCAGGGACCTTTCTCAGATGTCACATATGCTCTATAAATGTCTGCATTTTCCGTTCCTTTAAAGCAAAGTACAATTGCGCTAATGCTTAGAAGTGCTTGCACGTTGGCACGAGGTCAAGATAAGCTTTCGATACAATGTGCAATTTATTGCGCGGTCACTTGAAATGATGGACCTGTCCTGCCTATCAGCCAGCTCTCCAGAGCGACAGAAGGGTTTAGCGAAGCTGAGTGACCTTTAATATTGCAGAAATGAAATACTGTATAACGTATATGAGGGAACTGAAGAAAAAAAAATAAGAGCACGCACTTAATTCAGTTTGTTCCGAATGAGTTTTTTTTACTGCAACACCAACACTAGAGTGGACCGTAGACTTTTACAGGTCCCATATTGTTCGATTTCTTTAAAGAGTTAACACAGGTCTCAGAGTTCCCTCTAAGTGTGTGTGTGTGTCTTGATGCCATAGTTGATATACCCCTCAGATAATGCAAGTTTTAAAAAGAATAGTGACCCATAAACCATTCTAGTTTAATATGCATTCATTTATACAGGTGCTTATGAAAAGGCATTACAGCAAGGCTCTGGGTTACTGAACAGAAGGTTGGGGGTTCAAGCCCCAGGACCACCAAGCGTCCACTGTTAAACCCTTGAGCCATGGGGGTGCTGTGTCCTGGCTGACCCTGATCTCTGAACCCAGCCTCCAATATTAATCTTAATACATTTAAGTTTTAGGGTTCTCTGATATTGGTTTTACGATGCTATGAACGCTACATCATTTTTCATACATTATAAGGATAGCTACAAATTGTAACACATTTACATATGAATGCATACCATCATATTTTCAGTGACTTCATTTAAACGTTTAAACCTTAGTATATCATACTGTAACACTAGCTTATTATGACCTTTGTACTCAGTGCTGCCCTCTCTTTTCCATCTTCGGCACTGCATGATGAAGACTACTTACACTTCAGGACTATCAATTCATATTGCACCATGCATTAGTGTAAATCCACATACCTGTACTGTATAAAGTGCAAATATTTCATAAGTGATTATAACTGTGTATGTAAGGTCTTATGAATGCAGTATAGCATGATACATGCATTATTAATATAACCGTCACAGAATGTTCTATTGTCTCCATTTTATTTCAAGTACTGGTGTTATACTTGTATTATGAACATATGCATAATAGACACTTTTTTTCATTAATTTACAAAGAATAAGAAACAGACAAAGAAGAAAATGTGCTGCATGTAATACATTACAGCAGATGAACGCAGAAGATGAATGTAAGTGTAATTCTAGAGGAAAATAACAGAATAATGGGAAAAAATGATTGGCTGAACAAAATCTGAGCCTTTTCACTTTTTTTTCCCCCCCAAAAGTATCCTCTGTGCTAGTGATATTATTATCTATGCAACATTTTGTCCTTGTTGCATACACAGCAAGAATGCACCCTTTTTCACTCCATATCCTCTTAAAGGTTAGCAGCGAACATGCACAGGGTACAGAGGGGCAACCCCATGTAAATGTCAGCCTTTCCATGAAAAAATAATGTGGTCAGCACAGGAAATTGTTTCATTTATCCGTACAGTATAGAGTCGCTTCTACAAATGTATCTGAAACATTAAAATGGATCCCATAGTTCAGAACATCTGTGATCTTCTCTAAAGGTTATAGGCCTAGGTAGGTCAATTACAATCCGAATGTCACATACTGTATATAAAAGTAGCTATTATAAAGCATGCTGTCCTGATGGTGAATAATCCTAATTTCGGAAAATCCCAAACAAAACAGAGTTCACAGTCCAATACGGTGGAAAACAGCTCTGAGACAAAATGGCGTCCAGGATTCCCCTCGCGATTTAAATGTGCAGAGACAACACTGTAACATTTCACACTTTACCGTGAGATTCATTTCCTTATGTGTGGTTACAGTTTTTAGGCGACATGATGGCAGTGCGGAAAGGGGACAAACGCACCGCTCAGATTTAGTCAAGTGGATTGGAATGGTTTACATTGTATATTTGTGTTATATAAGGTGTATACGACTTACTTTGTCGTACTTAAGGACAAATTCAAATTACGAACATGCTCCAGGAACAGAACTCGTTCGTAAGTCGGGGACTACCTGTACAGAAAATATACAAAGTGAAATGATTTCCTGTATTCTATTTTTTTATTGTTTTTCAGCTTTTAGTTTAGTCATGAGCTCTCACCAGCAAAAGCCATATGTACTCAATTAATATCCATTATACTGTACAGCAGTTACTTCCGACCAAGCAATCTGATTGGACGAGAGGCGTTCAACAAGCGGTGATGAAGAACATGCGAGGGCTGGGGCGTTTAACTACAGTATATGTACCATATCATTCCACATCCCAGTTGGTACATTAACAGTGGTTAATTACACTAACTGTGGGTCGTAGAGTGGGTGAAAATAGGTCTGTACGGTCCACAGTACTGATAAAAGAGCAGAGAGCAGCATCTTAAACAACATGCTGTCTCCTTAATATTCACTTCTAAGTTGTTCTGAAATGCCTCTGAACCGTCTGTGATGTTTTATTTACGGATACAAAGCTAACACGGTAGTAACACACGGCTGAATCCCAAATCCATTTCTAACCCCTGATCAAGGGCACTACTTGGAGGGTGGAACAAGGAACTGTACACCCTACACAGCGCACTACCTTACCTTACTTTTAACACTATTTGGGATTTGACCCTAGAGCTGAAATTCTAAAGTGGAATAAGTGGAAATATAAAGTAAATCTTGTGAGTTTCTCAGGACTGTCCACCACCTCCATGGTTTATTCTCTTCACCTTTTGGCTACAAAGTAC
>JAQMYI010000013.1:17561424-17584033 GCA_030014275.1 Clariallabes melas | reverse complement strand
GGGGCTTGTAGGACGACTTTCACACACACACTAAGGGATTGGGAATGACTGCTGTCTGGCTCACGGATTACATAAATTGTCTGAATAACGGATTACATTTTTGAAAAAGTATCTAAATAACTGTGTACTTAAAAGGCGGACCGAACGCGTTAGATTACTTGTTACATCAAAAAAATAATCCAAGTTACTTTGTAACGCGTTAGAGAGATCAGAGAGAGACAGACACTTTGAAGTTTATAGTCATGCTACACGAGTCTGCATGTTTCCATTATGAAACAGGAAGTGACATCAGAGTGACACAAAAGTGATATTTGAATGTTTGAATGTATAATTTGCCTATTGATACAATGTGTGTGTGTGTGTGTGTGTGTGTGTGTGTGTTTGATAAGTGTGAGTGTGTAGAAGACGTACAGATGTTTCCAGGTCATTAGGCAGTTTTTTTCTTTTTGTGGTTATAATCACGTTCGGATCGCTGTGATCGGTGGTTTGACAGCTGCACCCCCCCCGACACACACACACACACACTCCCCCCACCACCCCCTCCCCCCCGATACCCCGCAGTGGCAGCAGGCTCGGCTGTCGCGGCCCATCAGCGGCGTGTCAGGTGCTAACGCTAATTTGACAGGCAGCTTTTATCCCGCGGATTCATTTCGTAGCAGGGGTGCGCTGATGTTTTCTGTTCCCCGTGGCGATTTTGTCACAGGAAGTGACACGGCTCCGACTGTGACGGACGCGGGAGGAGGCAGTGACAAAGAGACACGCGGCTTCCATAAAGGATGGGCGGGAGGGAGGGGGGGGCGGAGGGGAGGAAGGGAGAAATCCTCTTATCAAAGTGCAGGAAGAAAGGCCATGACACTGACCGTCAACACACACACACACACACACACACACACACACACACACACACACACACACACACATGTGGACAGTACAAAAGGACAAGAGGACAAATAACACAAATGCATAGAAAATGTGCAACAGTACACACTGTGTGTGTGTGTGTGTGTGTGTGTGTGTGTGTGTGTGTGTGTGTGTGAAGCCAGCTATAAGTAGCCGGGAGAAAGAAGCTACATTGTGCCTCAGACAACATCTACAGAAGGAAAGAAGGACAGAAAAAAAGGACTAAAGGTAGGAAGGACTAAAGGTAGGAAGGTAGGAAACGATGGCACACTGGCAGGGAAAGGAATGAAGGAAGGGAGGAAGGATAAAATACAAGAAGAAAGAAAGGATGGAAATAAAGAAGGAAGGACGGAAGTTAAAAAGGTAGGGAAAAAATATTAAAGGAAGGAAATAAGGAAGAAAGGATAAAATACAGGTCGTCCCCGACTTACGAACATTCAAGTTATGAATTTCCACAGATATGAACAGGACTTCGGTTCTACTTCCGGTTTAATTGTAGCTCACGTGTATTGTACAATAAAAAATAGACATGGCAGTGCACCAGATATCAATATTTACAAGTATATACAATATTTTCAGTGTGTAAGTGAATGTATAAAATGTCTAAAGTCCGGTATATTGTATGTGTGTGCATGTGTGTGTGTGCGGGAGAAATGAGTCGGCCTCACCGGTTTTAATGAATCAGTCCGGGAGCACGATGATAGAAAATGTCTGTCCTGTAAAGCTGTCCTGATGGTGAATAATCCTAATTTCTGAGAATCCTCAGGAAATCAGAGTTCACAGTCCAATACAGTGGAAAACAGCTCCGAGACAAACTGGCGTCCAGGATTCCCCTCGCGATTTTAATGTGCAGAGACAACACTGTGAGAGTAAATACTCCTTAGGTGCAGTTTTTGGCCATATGATGACAGAGATTTGGTCAAGTGGATTGGTTTGCTTTACATTGTATATTTGTGTCGAAGGCGAATAAGATTCACTTTGTCGGACTTAAGAACAAAATCGGACTTGTGAACGGAACTCGTTCGTAAGTTGGGGACTAAATGTACAGGAAGAAAGAAAGGATGGAAATAAGGAAGTAAGGAAGGACTAAAGGAAGGAAGGATGGCACACTGGCAGGGAAGGAAGGAAGGAAGGGGTATAAAGCAGAAAGAAAGAAACCCGGAAGAAAGGAAGGAATAGAGGAAGGAAGAAAGGAAAACAGAGAGGAAGAGAGGATGAAAAATAATGAAGAGTGTTAATGAACTGTTAATGCTGAAATTATTCAAAGAAAGAACATGTTTAGCGATGAAAAAGAAATGCAAATGAAATGAAAGAGAATATGGATGTGAAAGAGGAGTAACAGAGAGAGAGAGAGAGAGAGAGAGAGAGAGACTCTGCCTCTTCACACTTATTAGCCTGCATACGAACATTCAGTACCTGTTAGATCTGCAAAGTTCAAAGGCAAAACTGCAATTTGACCCCACACTACACACACACACACACACACACTCGGACATGGTCGCTCACACTCATCTCATACGTGATTCTGTTGGATCCCTATGTATAGGGAAGTATATGACACTTGTGAGTGAAAAACAGAGAAACAAACACGTGTGTGTATGTGTGTGTGTGTCTGTCTCTCGGCGTGGGAGATTAACTGCCCGGTTTCCATGGTGATGGACATGGAGCAGCATGACAGGAGAAACCACAGGACCGAAGAGAAACTACTGTAGTACAACAGTGCCCCCTGCTGCTGACTGCAAGTGCTGCAGCTACACTGCTCACTGACACACACACACACACACACACACATATGGACAAATCCCACCCTCCACACAAAACGAATAAATATTACACTCTAATACACTATCTGAACAAAAAGAAAAAGATTCACCACCTGGAACATCTGGAATGAGCGTGATGGGAGATTATTATATTATATAATAATTTATATTATATTATAGTGAGAATAACTCACGGCTATGTTTAATAGTGAAAGTAAGAGCGCATTTCCACATGCACAATGTAAAGAGAACTGGAGGGATCGGGACTAAACAGCTGCGTAGCCGTAATCCAAGACTCACATCATCAATACAAAAAAAATTATAATAATCTTGGAGAGAAATTAATGCGACTCGAATGGAAATAAATGTTCTGACATTGCATAAGCTTACATACAGTTTGATATTAATGTGTGACCTTTTTTTTTTTTGTAATAGTGTGGAAGTGTGGATACTAAACCCATGGCTAAATCCCACCCTGTGCACTAAACAGTAGGCTCTAATAATTACTACACAGTGTGTGTGCTGACGTTTACTACTGAAGACTGCAGCAGGATTCAATCAATACGTAATTTAAGGTGCATCAGAGAGACAAGTGAGCGAGAACCAGATGAAGTCATTAATTTATTCATTCATTATCAATTGATATTAAAAGTCAAAATGCTGCTCATAAAATCTAAAGAAAAAAACTAAATAAAAATAAAATAAAAAATAAAATAAAATATCTAAAATGTATAATTTATAATAAAATAAAACTCTAAATAAATCAATAATTTTCATGACTTATAATGTAAATAATAATAATAATAATAATAATAATAATAATAATAACAAATAGCTTTTATAACCTGTTAGTTAAAATTTGTAAACCTTTACAATCTTATTTCAAGCTAAATATCATAAAAAATATTATATATGTAATAATATAAATAAAATAAACAAAAATCTGAAACTTTGCAGCATGTCATAAAATAATAAGGATCTTTTACAGACAGTACCTTTTTTTAAATATAAACAAAAATATTAAATAAATAAATAAAGTTTCTTATATAGGAGGTAATTTGTATATGAGAATACTGCTGAAAGACTCGAGTGGGCCTGGATTTGCATACTGGGACGTGATTGGCTCTTACAGATTATGATGCAATGACATGATACTCGACTCTTTTCTACGTAATAATTCTCCTTAAATGATGGAATCATGTGAAAGACTAGTGAAAAAGGGGACACACCGACGCTTAACGCACACTAGCACACTAGCACACTAGCACACTAGCTAGTTAAGCGGCCGATGTAGCAGTTTAGTCGTAGGCGTGAAGACGACTGAGAGTGGAAAACTGGAAAACATTTCATGAGTCATAAATCATGAAAAAGTGAAATAAATCTCTAGTAAACCGGACTGATAAGCTTCAGCGATTTCTAGGAACTAAATGTGAAATGTGTTGAGAGATAAAATATCATTAAAGTGACTTTTATTCCTGTTAAATATTTGTTGCAGTTCCATTAAGTCCACAAGATGGCAGTGTCACCTTGCACATGAGGACTAGTCTATCTCTCTCTCTGTCTAGCTCGCTCGCTGTCACTTCTTAGCCAATCTGTGTTCTTCATTGTGAAGAAGTGGGCGTGGTCATAAGGAGGGTCAGGAGGTGTTTCACAGCAAGGCCACGTGTGGTCTTATCTTGACACGGAGTGTGAAGAGGACGTGTGTGTGTGTGTTTGTGTTCATTGTGAAAATGATAAATATAATTATCTCAGACACACTTGGAGCGATAGGTAAAGTATAAAGCTCAGAGCATTAAAGGTAACTGCAGTCATAGAGGACAAACAGAACACTGGGGAACATGCGGTTATAGAGAAATCATCAACTACACTATATGAAGGATAGTTACTGTCATCACAAACTCCCCTGTTATAGCGCTACAGTATATGATGAACAAGTTCACTCCTTTTCTCATTCACACTAAGTAAAAACTCGGGCTGTTACAGCCCTGACACTGGAGACTCCTTCCACAACCCTCACATACTGTAAACTTCTCCTTACTTAAAGAAAACTTCACCGTGTGGAAGGTGTTACTATTAAAATGGCAGCATATTTGAGTGACCACATTAATATGCTGTGTGTATATATATATATATGTGTGTGTGTGTGTGTGTATGTTGTAGAGGTAGGCAGCTCCATATTGCAAGGGTTAGGGGCGGAGCCAAATATAAAAAAAAAAAATTATAATCTAAACCATGATGATGATCCGGTGCATGGCACTTTGGTTTCTTAAAAAAAAAGGTGAAAAAATTACAAATAAATGAATAGGTAAGTTTTCATAATAATATTTTATAATAAATAAGTTCATATAATATTAATTTTATTTTTTATTTATAATATTATTCATATTATTTGTATAGGTAATATATATATAAAGTATTATTTTACTGAAAAGTACATAAGACCTAAAATCTTAAAAAAAAAAAAAAGAATTAAATAATAATAATAAAATATTATATATATATATATATTTTTTTTTTACATTAAAAATAAATATTTTATAATATTTTATTATTATTATTTAAATTTTGTATTGTTACTATTAAAGTTTAAAAACGTTTATATAATATCCAATATTATAGATTTTTTTTTTTATAGTTTTTTTATATAGTTTATTTTTTATAGGTAAAAAAAATACAAAAATAAATAGGTATTATTTTACTGAAAAGTAGGGAATAATATATTGATATTTTTTTACAATAGAAATGAATGTTTTTATAATCTTAACTATTAAAGATTTTTTTATTGCTTTCTTTAAAAAAGTGTAAATAATATCTACAAAACTAAAAAAAAAAAGTTTTCTGTAGGTTAAAATTTTTTTTAGTTAAAAGTATTTGTAACGTAAAGTATTTGTATTTGTAAAAACTATATATATAATTTTATAAACATAAATATCACCATTTTTTAAAGAAGCATTCTGGCGATATGACCGATATCTCAGAGACATGACTATGATCACATTGATATGGCCACGCCCACTGCTCCAAAGCCCCGCCTCCTGACATCAGTAACAGCTGGAATAGCGTGGTGTTTATGTATAAACTTGGAGAAACACAACTCTGTTTGAACACAAGGACAGGGAATGTTCTAAACCGCTGCAGTAAGGTTTACACAGAACCTTCGGTGTGTTGCTAGGCGACGGCGTTAGCGCGCTAGCTGTACCGGGATACGGAGGGAGAGGAACTCACGTCGAACTCGTTGAGGGCGGCGGCCAGCTCCCCGATGCCGGCGTGCCCGTGCTTCTCCTCGTTGGGGGAGGAGGCCTGGGCGGCGCTGGAGATGCCCACGATGGCCTCCTGCACCTGCTTGAAGACGTAGTCACGGTTGGCGCGAGTGGCCGCTACGTCCGGGTGCCGCAGGAAGGCCTGAGACGCCGTGTACAGCATGGTGGCGTTCTTCTTCAGAGCACCGCGCGCAGCCGCCATCTCATCACGACACTGAGGGTCCTTCAGCTCCTGTAGCACACACACACACACATACACACACACACATATATATATAAACACATACAAAAGCAGCAGATCAGGTCATGAACTGCGTTCTGTAACTCTCTTATTCTTTTTGTGTTGATCTTTAATCTTTTCTTGTCTTCTCTTTTTTCCTGCCTTCTTCCTCTTTACCTTTTTATTATCCATCTATTCAGTTTTGTTCTTCTACTACATTTACTTTCTTTTAATCTCTTCGTTTTACTTTTATTTATTTTCTTCTCTTTTCACCTTCTTTCATTTTTTTTTTGTTTATTTTCTCGCTTTTTTTTAATTATTTATATATATTTTTTGTTCTTTATTTTTTATTTTTCTGCTTTCATGTTTTGGAGCTTTATTCCTTCCTTTCTCTCTTTCATGCTTTGTCATCCTTTTGTTTTTACATTTTTTCCTTTGCTCTCTTTTTATTTCCTCTTTATTATCGTCTTCACATTTTTTCCCCCTGTTTTCTTCTGTTTTGTTTTTAATCATCTACCCTTCTCTCATATTTTTCTTTTTCTTTGGATTCTTCTTTTTTCATCTTTTTCTTTTCTGTTGTTTCATTACTTTTTGTGTTTTTTTCTTTTCTTTTTTTGCTTCTTTTAATTTTTCGTTGTTTCCTTTAATTCCTCTTTTCAATTTCGCTTTCTCTCTTTTATTGTAATTTATGTTTTCTTCTTCTCTTCTTCCTTTCTTCTTTCTTTTCTTCCTATTTTTTTCCTATTTCTTTTTACTTTTCATCCCTCATATCGTTCCTTCTTAATCCTTGTCTTTGTATCCTAACCCGCTCTTTTCCTCTTTCATATTTGATATATTTCCTGCCTCTGTCTGTCCCTCTGACACTGGAGACTCCTTCCTTCCCTCTGAGATAAACGAGTGAGTGTTTTCACCTGCTGTCTGCGAGCAGCGACGTAGTTCAGCTTCACCATCTCCTTCCCGAACTCCTTAAAGCGGTTTGCCAGGTCCTGCTCGTTGGTGGCGTTCTTCACCGCCTCGAGGGCCTCCTCCACCTCACACACACACACACACACACACACACACACACACACACACACACACACACACACACAGATTCAATTGAGCTTCAGTTAAGATTCAGTAAATGCATTACCTTTAGCGAAATGTTTTGCGATCTGATTTCTTAATGAACAGTAAAAAAATAAGAAAAGAAAAAAAAAGAGAAAAAAAATATAAAGAAAACATAATAAAGAAAGAAGGGAAGAGAAAAAGAGAGAAACAACTATGCTAACAGAAAACATAAGGGAACTAAAGGAGAAACGTAGAATTAATAAAAAAGGACAAGAAAGCAATAGTTTACAGAGCAAAACAGATATTAAATACAAAAAAGAAAGAAAGAAAGAAAGACAAGAAGAAGAGGAGAAAAGAAAGTAGAATGAGAAGAACAGGAGGAGGAAAAGGAGAGAAGAGAATAAAGAAGAGAGGATTAGAGAAGCGAGTCGTACGATTTTGAGGTGAGCGAGCAGTCTCATGACATCGGCCATGTCGGCGAGGATGAGGAGACGAGTGACGGCCGAGAGAAGAGCGCGAGCAGCTCGGACCATCGTTCCTCTCTTTACTGAAGAACAGGGATCATCAGCAAACTCTGAGGAGGCCACGCGCATACTGTCACCTGGAAAAGGAAGAGAGACAGACAGACAGAGAAAGACAGTTAGGGACAGAAAGACAGACAGTGAGGGAGAGATTGTAACAGTCAGAAATACGGGTGTACACTGTCTCCAATATAAAAGTAAGTACAGTATAAACTGAAAAGAAAAAGAAAAAAAGATAAGAAAAGAGCGGATAAAAATCTGGGCCAGCAGTACAAGACAGCAAGACAGTAAGGGAATGAGGTAGTGAGACAGTAAGACATTACGACAGCGAGCAAGCAAAAGAGTAAGAGAGAAAGACAGTAAGACACTGAGGCAATAAAACGGTATTGTCAATATAATAGCAAGATAGTAAGACAGTATGGAAATAAGACAGAAACAGAATGAGACAGTGAGAAAATAAGATAAGACAAGGAGATGAATATGAATGAGATAGAAACAGCGAGACAAAGTCAGGGAATTAAAGAGCGAGAGAGCTAAACATGAAAAAGAAAGACACTATGACAGTGAGATAATGAGACCGTGAGACAATGGCAGTGACACTGTGTAAAGTGAGACAGTGAGATAATGCAACAGAGACAACAACAGAATAAGACAAGGAGTCAGTAGAAACAGAGACAGTGAAACAGTGAGAAAATGAGACAGTAAGAAAACGAGACAGTGGGATAATGAGACAGTGAGACAACAACAGAATTATACAGTGAGGTAGTGAAGTAATGAGATCGAGGTGTAGTGTAAAGTGAGACAGTAAGACAATGAGTGGGTAAGACAACGCCACAATGAGACTAGACAGTAAGACGATGAAAAAGTGAGACAGTGAGATAGTTAGAGTAAGTGAGATAATTAGATCAGGACACAGTGAAACATGAGACAGTGATACAATAGAAAGTGAGACAGTGAGATAGAAAGAGAATGAAACAATGAGAAGGTGACACAGTGGAACATGAGACAGTCAGACTGTAAGACAATGAAAAGATATCACAGTAGAAAGTAAGACCGCAAGGTAGTAAGACAGTAAGACAGTACATGTGCAAGACAATAGAACATGTGACAGTGAGATAGTAGAAAATGAGACAGTGAGATAGTAAAAGAGAGAGATAATATGTCCATAAGGCAATGGAACACGAGACAGTGAGACAGTAGAAATGAGACAGTGAGATATTTATTGAATGAGATAATGCATCCGTAAGACAATGGAATATGAGATAGTGAGACAATAGAAACGAAATTGTGAACGGTGGAAGATGAGACAGTCAGACTGTAATACAATGAAAAAGTATCACAGTAGAATGTAAGACAGCGAGATAATATATTCATACTGTACGACAATAGAACATGTGACAGTGAGATAGTAGAAAGTGAGATAGTCAGATAATACGTTTGTAAGACAATGGAACATGAGACAGTGAAACAGTAAAGAGGAGGCTGTGACACAGTGGAACATGAGACAGTACAGTGAGTTAGACCGTCAGAGAGTGAGACAGGGAGTCAGAGATACAGACAGCTCTCCACAGGTCACACAGTGGGTCAGTCTCCCGTGTAGAGACTATTATCAGGATCAGGATACGGAGGAGACGCAGAGGGAGAGCAGGACCGAGCCTCGCCTCTCTCACCATCAGCGTGTAAACCGGTTATTACCAGTCAGGCTGCTCGGCATCCCAGATACGACCAATACAAATCCTATTACAGTAATGACTGCCTCAGTGTGCGTCCACGACACGCCAGGAGACGTGAAAGAACACGCAGAAAGCGAGCGAGAAAAGAAAAGAACTCAACTCAGATTAGAATCCATCAGCCAGACGGATAGCGCAGGTACGAGGAAACAATAAACAGTATAGAATAAGTACATAAATAAATAAAATAAAAAGTCAAATTATTTTTACTTTAGCAAAAAAAATCTTTAGCACCAATTATACCAAAGTTAAATCCCTATTGATTTGACAGACATTGATCATGAAATATGAAACATTTCCAGCAACATGTGACCATGTTACTCATTAAACAGAAACGTTCAATAAACAGGAAAAAGTCAATTAATTGATTAATATGGGAAGAACAATTAATATTTTTTTCCATTTGTAAGATCGACAAACAAGCAAACTAACTAACTAATTAACCAACCACACACTTATTTAATTAATTAATTAATTAATTAATTAATTATAAACACCTTAACAAATTTGCATGTCGTACTAATCTTCACCACAGAGGGGCACTGCTGATAGAGTCATAACATCATGTGATAACAGCTAATCGTTACTGCAATAACCTGCGTATGAGCGACAAAGCGATGGAGGCACAGAGAGCCAATCAGAAGCTTGTGGGCGGAGTTTGCTAGACTGAGAATGTACGTCTTCATATGAAGAAGATTCCTGAAATCAAACAGCGCATCGCTTTTAATACAGAGCGACACACTGCAGAGAACCGTGTGTGTGTGTGTGTGTGTGTGTGTGTGTGTGTGTGTGTGTGTGTGTGTAATCAGTGTGAGACAAAGTTGATGAGATAGCATAGCTGGCAGCTGAGTCCTGACTCAACATCTATCTCACACAAGAGACGGAGAGGAGAGAGAGAGAGACAGAGACAGAGAGACGGACAGGAAATGAAACACAGCAACTTAAAGACAGCATTATGTTTGTGCGGTGTTGACCTTTGACCTCGAACATTATGTGAAAAAGTGCAAATGTAGCTTCATTAAAGAAAACGTTCAAGCAGCATCATTACTCAGAGGCTGCCTCACACACACACACACACACACACACACACACACACACACACACACACACAGCAGGGAGGAGATGGCTAACACTGTACAGTTCTTTACAGGAAAGAAAATCTAATAAAGACAGTACAGTACAGGGGAATCATATTCCCTGGTTTGCGTTTTTGTCTTTTTTATCTTAAATTTTTTTTTATTACAAATTACAAATTATCTCTATAAAGCAATGCTTAATTTGAATTCTTAAAAAAAAATGTGTATGTTAATTTTTTCACTTAATAATAAAATTAGCAGATCTTTCTTTCTTTCTTTCGTTCAAAACGATTTTTTTCCTATACATTTTTTTAAAATTGTTATTTCACATTAAAGTTTGGACATGATTTGTTTTGGTTTGATTTATAAAAAATAAATAAATAAAAGAATTATAATAATAAGTTAATAGTAATAAGTAATAATAAAAGTTATAAGAAATTTTTTTCTTATATAAAAAAATAAGAATTAAATTAATTAATAAATAAATAAATAATAATAATAAACAAAACCCCTGCAATACCAACCAGAGACAGGAAGCACCAGGGATCGTCCGATACGATATTATTATCACGATACCTCGGCGATGATTCGATCTGTATTGCGATTCTACAAATATCGAATATTTTATATTCATCCTGATTAAATATAGATATTTTTATTTTATTATAATTTTAAACAAACTATGGATGCAACACGGGATGCTGTGCCGCCTGTCAGCGTGTGAATAGTTTAGAGCACGCCACCTGTAGGATTATAGAAGAACGACAACATTTTACCTCATTCAAATTCAAACGGATAGAAATATTTTAAAAAATCATTAAAAAAAAAAAAAAAAAAGTCAGTGCACCGATAATCAAAAGAATGGCGATAAATCACTGAATCGATTTTTTCTCTCATCTCTAATATTAACCCCGGGGTGTGCAAATTTTTGGAATTTTTATATTCATTCTACATATTAAAATAAAATAATAATAAATAATATTAAAATAATGTATTTCTGCTATAAATGATATCACCGTAAGATTTATCCACAGTATTAGAGATAAAAGACAGATTTTAGTGATTGTCTTTGTTTAAGCGTGTGTGTGTGTGCGTGAGTTTTGTCTGTACGCCATGGAGGATGTGTTCCGAACACGCTGCTAACGTTCAGTTTGATTCATTCAAGCCTCGTTAATATTCACACCCACTCAGATATCCGCATCAGTACAGAAAGAAACACACACACACTCTCGAACGTGTGTGAAAGCATCACACACTGATTTAATAAAGCAGCTCCACACATCACTACTGTAGTTCTCCTCATCTCCCACAAACAGACCTCGCTCTTATAAAGAATTAAATCATAACAAATAATCCAGACTAAGTTGAAGTAAAAGGTAAAACTTTCGACGTGTGTGTGCGAGAGCTGCGTGCGAGTGGAGTGCGAGAGCGTACGGCTGCTCTGCACAGCACACTAATTGAGCTTTAATTGAATTTTTTGGCGGAAGAGAGATGTGTGCTGGGAAACGCTAGAGACCGGGGGAAACGCTCTGTGCTGCTGGAACAACGACTCATTTCTGAGATGCGACTAAAGAAAGAAAGAAAAAAACAGAAGGAAAGAAAGAGAGAAAAGTGATGAAAATCACAAGGGTCGACAGCATCATTATGGTGTTTACAGCCCATGCAGAGAGCAGGGGTGAAGAAACCTGCGACTGAGATTCACTGTGTTTCAGATACACTGGCGGAGAGGACAGTAAAAAAAAAAAAAAATAAATAAAAAAAAATATATATATATAAAAAATAATAAAAAAAAACAGACCAAAATTTTTTTATAAATAGAACAAATTTGCATTATTATTATTATTATTATTATTAATAATAATAATAATCATCATAAATGTAAAATATTAGACAACTATTAGAAAATTTATGATAATACACAAGATACAGTAATAATAATAATAATAATAATAATAATAATTGCATGAATAGAATTTAGCTGTCAGAGCCATTTGTTTATTTATTCATTTTCATTCATTCTTTCATTCATTCATTCATTTTTGATTGTTTAATTACACAATGGTTTAATTGCCCAATACTTTACATTAATTATATCAATATAATATAATTAATTAATTAATGTATTTCTTTCATTCTTTATTAAAACATTTATAATTAAATAACCAAAATCCTTATCTAAATGTACATTTGTGTTCAACGTGACATAATAATAATTATTATTATTAGATAATAATAATGATCATTAGATCATAAATAATAATATTTTAATTGTCCAATGCTCTACATTGCAATATACGTACAGTATTATATATTGCAATGCATATGCAATATAATTTTAGAAAAACTATCTAACTAAATAAAAGCGAGGTTTTGTCTGTACATTGGGTCAGAACTCGCTCTTTCAATGATATCTTTACATTTCATACAATGGAGGACACGAAACCAGTCTCAGAAACATTTCTGTCTATCTGTCTGTATGTCTGTCCAGCCAGATTCTGTCACAGCATCACACAAAACTGGCTAGACAGAATTGAATGAAATTTGGCAAGTCCTTAGATATTTGCCTGAAGTTAAAGCTGCACCATAAATGAAATCAAAATGTTAGAGTAGAAGAGAATTTATGACCAGGTATGTGCCAGACGTCACATCAGCCATCACTGAGTTTTTCCTCAAGGTGGCCATGGATACATGTTAGACACAGAAACCACCGTCATGCACCTTTAAGGCTCCCGAATCCTCATGGAATGCAAACAAACGCGCGACACAGCATGGCTTACTCGAAAAAAGGAAAGTAGACTATGAAAATGGAACTTTCAAACATGAATGGACAGATCGGTGTATGTTCATTCTTCCTGCGGGAAGTTTAAAACCAGTTTGTCTCATATGATCTAAAATAGTGGTGATAATAACAAGCAGTAATGTCAGTGATAAAACACACACACACATGGGTCGTTAGAGCAAACATATCCGCAGCAGACCGAGGTGGGGGCATGTGAAATACCCGAACTGAGAGCCCGGTATAAAATAGCATTTATTTATAATTTAATAAAACAAACAAATAACCAATATCCTCATCTAAATGTCCATTTGGGTTTAAAATGCCATTATTATTATTATTATTATTATTATTGTTGTTGTTGTTGTTCTTATTATAGAATATTTATAACAACACCAATAATAATATTAATAATAATAATAATAATAATAATAATAATAATAATGCCACATTAGACTCAAAAGCCCATAATAATAACAAATAAACATGAACTTTATACCAGAAAATGCTGGAAATGCTGGGGGAACAAATAAACATGCGCACACATATTTATAATAAATAAATGAATTAATTACTTAATAAATTCTGGCTCTGACAGCCTAATCCCATACAAACAGTTATTATTTTTATTTTTAGCATTAAATCCCGCCCACATTCTGTACACCGAGCGTCATGCCCTCACCTTGCTTCCGGACTTCCTCCACAGCGGTGATGAGCTCCTCCTTCAGGTCCAGGCTGTCCTTGGCGATCTGCTCGCCCTTCTCCAGGAAGTTCTGCGTGGCCTGCTCTACAGACATGGCCAGAACGTGGGCCTTCTTAGAGCGGCCCTTCTTCTTACTGGACGGTCCCTTGTTACTGGTGTTCACCAGAGTGGTCACCTGTAGGACGAGATGAGAGCGCAGGTCTAAAACTGGCACGATCAGACCACTTATCGACATCCAATAACTTCCTCTAGCGCACGTGGCGGATTAAAAACGACACGGTCACAGTCAGACGCCTCGTCTCTTACGCGCTCCGAAAAGCTGCTTTTCCACACTTTGCTTAGCGATGCTGAGTGGCAGGAATGCTAATTGCATCCCAAAAGATTAGCCTCCATATTTTTTCATGCTAACGCTAGCCCTGGCTGGAAACGCCTGATGTGATTCCTCATATCAGCTGTGCTGCTGAAGTGTTTAAGCATGCATTACAAAATTACAAAGGTCCTGTCATCTCTCTTTTTTCTTTTTAAACCATTGGCTTAATAGAACCCTAACTCATTCCCAAATGTCAGCTTTACATAAAAGAAAAAGTGCTGGATCGGCGTCTTGCTGGGAATGTTAATGAATTTTAACAAGACTTCCAGAAGCTGTGTAGCTCCACTTATTAGCAAAAAAAAAAAAAGAACAGAAATCCCTACTGGGGGACACTGGGGGACAGGAGTAGCTCAGTGGTGAAGGCATTGGACAACTGATTGGAAGGTCCCAGATTCACACTCCAACACCTCCTGGTTGGGCCCTGGAGCAAGGCCCTTGACCCTCAACTGCTCAGTTATAAAAAATGAGATGAGTCGCTCTGGATAAGGGTGTGTGGCAAATACAAAAATGTAAATGGACCCAGTACCATCCAGTTTCTAATCACACTGATCCAGATTGATCTGGAAAAATGACATGCTATGTTAGAAAAACTCATCACAACTTGCACTTTTCAGCTTTAGAAAACAGACAATTGTTTACATTTTTCCATAGACGTCCAGACGATTGACATTTACTATCATGACTCTGGCGTACTGAGAAAACTTGATGGGGTCCAAGCACTAGTGAAACACTGGGATAAGTCAAGTCAAGTAGGCTGTATTGTCACTTCGACCATTTACAGTTAAGTGCATTAGTGTAGCAGCGGATTATATAGAGAAATAAATGGAGTTTTTACTCTCAGATCTTTGCACAATCAAAAGTCTTGCTTTGACTCGAACGCCCCTAGTGTATGTCCACACCGACGAGTAGGTGAAGTAGACTGAAAAAGAAATAAATTAGGTTTGTAAACCTGCAATCTCGATATTACCGTTACTGCACCAATCCTAACAGCAGAGACCCTTTCTCACTCTTCATCATCATCATCGTCACTTTCTCAGTGCTAATTAAGATAATAAGCATAATCCGTTAGACTGAGGTCAGGAGAGCGTCCGATGAAAGTGACGTTACTCGCTCCTGTTCGTAACAGTAGATATGAGCGGTTCTGATATTAATGAGACCGTTGGCTGTTGTGTCTATCGACAGCGAAGCTAATCAAATAAATATATAAATAAGAAAATAAGTAATTGTGTCTCTCTTCTTCATTTTTTTTTCAAGGTTAAATAAGCCGCAGGAGCAAGTGGAATAGCTCTATTATCGTTTCTCCCATCTCTGATGTTCATCCTCAGTACATTACGAGGTAAAAATCCAATTCCGCTAAATTGACTATTCTTCCAGCCAATTATAAAAGAAATGAGAAATAGAAGAAAAAAACACCCCCAAAGGGTGAGTGCTTAGTGGAGGCTACCTAATAACTCCACACTGGTTACTCAAAATGTGGCTGTTTTTAAAGCATTTTCACCCTAACCATTATATATAAACATATAAACTTGAGTACCATCCAATTCATAATCCATAGGGTTTAATGTGATGTTGGCCCCGCCCCCTTTGCAGCTGTAACAGCTTCAACTCTTCTGTGAAGGCTTTCCACAAGGTTTAGGAGTGTGTTTATGGGCATTTTTGACCATTCTTCCAGAAGCGCATTTGTGAGGTCAGACACTGAGGTTGGACGAGACGGCCTGGCTCACAGTCTCCGTCCTAATTCATCTCAATAATGTTCTACTGGGTTGAGGTGCAGGCCAGTCAAGTTCTTCAACACCAAACTTGCTCATCCATGTGTACTGGTGCGCAATCATTTTGGAACAGGAAGCGGCTGTCGGTAAACTGTTCCTACAAAGTTGGGAGCATGAAATTGTCCAATTGTCCAATTGTTCCCTGGAACTAAGGAGCAGAGCCCAATGACTGAAAAACAACCCCACATCATTATCCTAATCTGCCCTTCCACCAAACGTTACATTTAGTAGTTCTCCTGGGAAACCGCCAAACCTAGATTCATCCATCGGTTTTCCAGACAGGGAAGTGTGATTCGTCACTCCAGAGAACACGTCTCCAGTGCTCTAGAGTTCAGTGGAGGCGTGTTATTCTCCACTGCATCCGATGCTTTGCATTGCACTTTGTTATGTGTGGCTTGGATGCAGCTGCTCGGCCATGAAAACCCATTCCTTGAAGCTCTCTATGCACTCTTCTTGAGCTAATCTGAAGGAAACATGAAGTTTGGAGGTCTGTAGCTATTGACTCTGCAGAAAGTTGGTGACCTCTGTGCACTATGTGCCTCGCTGACCCCGCTCTGTAATTTTACATGGCCTACTTCCTCATGGCTGAGTCGTTCCCAATTGCTTCCACATTGTTAGAATACCACTAACAGCTGACTGGGGAATATTTTGTAGCGAGGAAAATTCATGACTGGACTAATTGCACAGGTTGCATCCTATCATGGTATCATGCAGAAATAAGGTCCTACTGTACCACAGTCATAAACAGGGAAAAAATACAATTGTCACCATTGGCCTCCATGGTCCCTAGTTGGACTACGGAGGTTCCTACATAGGATGGATGGAAAAAAAAAAAAAGTTAAAATCAGGGAAGGGGGCAAACACTTTTTCTCGGCACAGTATAAAAACACTTTTTGACCAACCAGATTCTAGAATTCACTTGTTCCACCGACGCACAGCATACAGGCCAGGATAACACTCTGTAAACTGTGTAAAGCTGAAACCTTCTCCACGCTTCCTATACACACTTTCCCAAACAAACTGCACCAGAGAACTGCAATGACAGCATTTAAAATTTCTCAAGTCCTACGTCATCCAGCTTGCTTTGATGAGACATGGTGTGGAAATCAGATTTCATGACACGCTTAAAGAGAGCGAGGGATAAACAGGAGAAGGAGCGCACATCTCCCAGCAGAAAGACGTTCAATTTCATGGCCTTTAAACAAAATCTGTTTTTTTTTTCTTCTGGCGCTGCAGTTTCGCGTCTCTTTGTCAGTCAATCCATCGCTGCTCACGCGCAATCCTGTCACCGAACAGAAAGACTAATAACAGCAGCACTGAAGCCGTGCTTATAAAGGCGTGACATGATGCGAGAAGACGAATCAGTTCTGGTTTTAGAGCTGCAGATTCTCCTCGGGTTACGAAACTGAAAATGAACTTCTTTTCCATTTTGACCCTGTTACCTCTGATTTCTTCGATACTTTTAGGGCAGAGTGGAAACTTCATGGTCTTTGACACGGGATATGATGGTAACACTAAGTAACATTATGGGCTGTCAATATTAATGATGATTCATGTAGAGATTTTAACGCATTACTATTTGTTACCACCAATTAACCAATTGACCAAGTTTGACCCTAATGGCTTCCCATAATCGCTGCGCGGTTACCCGGCTGTATGTGATAAGGGCATGTTTAACGCGAATAATAAGAGGACTGAGGAAACATCACCAGGTGTGCGGAACAGTTTCATTATAAAAAGCTTCTAGATGGAAGTTTGGATAAAACCACCTGTAAGTTGTATTTTTACAAGAATACATTAAACACACTGTAAGATGTGGGAGCGGTGGCTCAGGTGCACATGGCTCTATATTGTTGAGTTTGGAATGAGAGGATCCGGGTTCGAGACCAGACTATGACTGTGATTAACTAGATAAAAACTTTTAACCATGTTCTCAACCATGTTCTCAACCATGTTCAGGCCTGCCTTCATTTTTTTAGAGTAATCTCTCCATTGTTCATTTCTGCATATTCTTATTTTTTTGTCCATCTCGTCACACAATCCATGCCCTATTAAACCGCCGGTAAACCCAAGCAAAAAACATCTTCCATCCTGTGCTGCGAGTGATAGCGTAACGCCTTGATTAGTCATTTCCCCTTTAAGGGTTTTGGGAAGGACTATTTTCCCAGAGTATTCCCTTCTCCCTAATCTTCTCAGACGTTGCCAGGTTCTCAGGCTGCTGATGCCAGATAGCTGTCTGTATCATGCTGTGGGAAGGAGTCAGCGTCTGAGACGAAAAAGAAGAAGGAGAAGAAGGGAAAGGAGAAGGATCAAGTGGCTGGCCGCTGTGCTGCTGTCCAAACCGTCTGATCCAGCACGTATCAAAAGCTGCTCGTGATGCAGAAAGACAACAGTCTGAGTTTATGATGCTCAAAACACGAGGAAACGAGGAAAAAAAAAAGTGTTTTTCCAAAGCTACTCCGTTCCTCAGTTCTACCAAATGAGAAGCCATGCTATAACGGGATTGTACAACACGCATCCAAATGAGAAACGCCTCCGTCTAACGAGCGCAGAATGAGACACAGAGTAAGCAGCAGACAAAAGTCAATGCAGTCTGATGGATGGATGGTGTGTATGTGCAGGAAAATCCACTAACACGTCTTCAAACATCATCCTTCTTAGCTTCTATACTTCTATACTTCTATACTATTCAGTGCTACCTCGAGTTCAAGTTCTCACTTGAGATTCTGACTTTCCACCCCACCTCTGAGAGTTGTCCTTCCTGACTTCTCCAGAGTTCAGAGTTCTACATCCAGAGCGATCGCTGCCTCTAGCGCTGACTGATATCGAATTCTCATTTCAGACGTTTCCTGCTCAAGGCAACTGTAGTTCCTCAGTGTTTCCAAGAAGACAAAAAAAGGAGCGAGTGAGACAGCCGGAGCCTCCTTGAGAAACTGTTCTAGATTCCTCAAGATGCTCCATAAACTAGCGAATGTGCTCGTAAAGCTGCACTGAGTGCACCTGAGACTGCTGACTCAGCACTTTCATGGAGAAACCTTTAACTTCATTATTTTGTAGGCAAAGCCTTTTACAAAAGTACTCTCGCTCTGGGTTCTCTCTCTGAGTTCTTCGGTGTTCTCTTTCTCAATCCCCTTTCCCCTTTTCTCTCTATTCGATTTCTCTGTTATCATGAGTTTTCAACTTTTTTTTAACCCCTCTACACTGCACCACTGAGACAGCACTTCTCTGGATGAGCGATGGTAACCATCTTTAGTCCGGTGTGAAAAATGAACCGGATGTGAATGTGCTAAGTGACCTTAACCTCCAAAAGTGCTCTGTTCATTCCTGTGGCCACTGCAACCAGCACTCGGCACTTAACCTTCTCTTCTGGACTGTGAAGAACTGCATCTGCACTCCATCACAGAGCAATAACACAATTAACTGTGACTTGTGTAATGAAATCTGCACAGTGCTGAGTGAAGCGACCAGTCACGGGAGTTAAAGCTGCTGCCCCTGCAACACTACAGCATTCCGGTGAGGATTTCTCAGAGAGAGTTACAGGCTGTCATGACGCTGCCTGTGTCACATTTTTAGAGCCGTAAAGTTAGCCATGTGTGAGTGAATGGATAGATGGATTCATTGAAGGGTAACTGAGTGGGTGAATCAGTCGGTGGTAGGCTGTGTTGTGAGTGAGTGAGTGAGTGCGTGAGAATGCATGAATGGAGGAATAGATGGATGGATAAATAGATGAATACTTGGATGGATAGATGGATGGATGGATGGATGGATGGATGGATGGAGAAGTTGATGGATATTTGTTGGATATTTAATGGCAAAACAAATAGAATAGAGTGTCTGGATCAGTGGATGGATGGATGAGTGAGTGAACTTGTGAGTAGATGCATGGATGGATGCATGGACGGACTAAGTGAGTGGGTGAATCAGTGGGTGGTAGGCTGGTGTGCGGGTGAGTGTATGAATGGAGGGATGGATAGAATAGAGTGTCTGGATCAGTGGATGGATGAATGGATGGATGGATGAGTGAGTGAGTGAGAGCGTGAGTGGATGGATGGATTGCATGGATGGATAGACTGAAGTGAGTGGGTGAATGACTGGGTGGAAGGCTGCATTGTGAGTGAGAGAATGAGTGCTTGCATGGATGGATGGATGAGTGATTGGGGTAAAACAAATTGATAATTGGGTAGATGAGATTGTTAATGCAGAAATGAATAGACTAGCATCTGGCTCAGTGTATGAATAGAGGGATGGATGGATGGATGGATGGATGGATGGATGGATGGATGGATGGATGGATTGGTGTGTGAGTGGGTGAATATTTGGGTGGAAGGGTGCATTGTGAGTGAGTACATGAATGGATGGATGGATGAATGAATCGATAGGTGACTGGGTTGGTATAGATTGATAACTGGGTAGATAGTTATTGGAAAAAAATAATACATGAGTGTCTGGATCAGTGTAGATGGATCTGGATGGATTTATGATGCAACAGCAATCTTTTAGTGAGTACACTGATTTATTCGCACATTTGTTGTGCTATCATTTTCAATCACTGCTATCATCTGAGGACATAAATGCTCATCCCTAACAGAGACTGTGTGTGTGTAAGAGAGAGAGAGAGAGAGAAAGAGAGAGAGAGAAGGAGGGAGAACTGAGAGATCTGTTGTCATCTTGTCAGTAAGACCTCGTCATCGTGTCTATAACGTATTAGATAATCTGTTCCATATGGAGACTACAAATATTTTCCTGCGTACCCTAGACACACAAGCACAGAACAGAGTGTGTGATGAAAACATGTCCACCCCATGTGCACACACCCCTCGAGTATAAAGACCACCAATTTCCTTACAACAGCATAAACAGTGTTCATAAAATCACAGTAATTAAAGTTCCTGGTATTCAGAGTCGGGTTACGCACATGCTTAAAAGCTCGATTCTCTGAGTTTCTTCATTCAGATTCTGCAATAAACGTGTAGTTCACAATACTGAGGTTGCAGATATTTTCTTTCTGTCTCAACAGTCTATACCATGCCTTTGCATACACCTTTAAAATCTGTGAAACGAAAAAGTCGATCAGACGATTCTGCTTCAGGTATTGATAAACCCTCGTAAAGAACAGCAACAGAGAAAGTAATAATGTGAAACCTAAGCAGGTAGAGAATCTCAGTAATGTAGCAGACAGTCTATTCTCAAGCCATCCACCCACTCCAAAAAATATACCTTCGGCAAGGATTCCAGCAAATCTTGTTTTCTCGAATATAAGGCAACAGGCAAGATGGAAAGGTTTTGGATTAGAGACCTCTGGGAGGCTGGAAGGTCAGGAGAAACTGTAGCGCTGACATTTTCACCCTTGCTTATTCATGTCCACGTTTCTTATTAAAATGGACACCAGCTTGTTTAAGTTTTTAAGCATAAGAAAAAGAGAGAGACGTCAATCTGTGAACATGAAAGCATGACAGGCGCTGTCAAGGCACCTCAGGTGCTTCTCGCTGCCGCCTTCCGCCTTCCTGCTACGCTTTCACGTTCAGGAACTGACGTCAGTAAACATCTCTCTCTCTCTCTCTCTTTTTCTAAACTGTTCTTATACTACTTTTTATCACCTCCAACCCCATCCTTGATTAATTAAAGATGAATATTAAATGTACTTTTTAGTCATGTTTGGACAGGCAGATCAGTCTCCAGTGTATGTGTGTGTACAAAAAAAAAAGCCCTGCTTTTTTTCCCCTTTTGGAATTTCTATTTGCGCTGTGACCTCGCACCAGGGTTCAAAATGCCTACAGTGAGTGTGAGGTTGGCCTGTGAGAGTGTAAGTGAGTGAGTGAGTGAGTGAGAAAATAGATGGATCAATCCACTGATGGGATGCGGATATTTTTGAGTGAGTGGATAGAAAGGTGGATGATTAGATGAACTGATGTATAGAAGTATAGACAGACAAGTTAATGGATGGATGGATGGCAGAGAGAGTGGAAGAATTGACAGAATCTCCTAATGGATGAGTGGTTAAATGGATTTATGATGCAACAGCAATCTTTTAGTAAGTTTACTGACTTAATCACACATTTGTTGTGCTATCATTTTCAATCACTGCTATCATCTGAGTAAATAAATCTTAGCCCTAATACCAGGTGAGATAGGTGACATACAGATAGAGAGATAGATCAAGAGAGAAAGAGAGAGAGAGAAAAATAAGGATGGAGAAAGACAAAAAGAAACTCAGTAGATAAAGATTGAGTGAGTGTATTGACCAGGGTCTAATCAAGCCAATTAGACTTTCCCCTAATGTGACCTCATAGAGGAGGCAAATTGCTCAGCTCTGCTGTTCTCAGGAAGGGTGTGGCTCAGGAGTAGCTCATTTACATAAACATTGAAATGGCTAATTTGAAATAAATAGTTTATGGTTAGAGATGCTCCGATCAGCATTTTTGGGGCCGATCACCGATTACCGATCACCAAGATCATGATCTGCCGATTGCC
>JAQMYI010000013.1:17543333-17558696 GCA_030014275.1 Clariallabes melas | reverse complement strand
ATGGATGGATGGATGGATGGATGGATGGATGGATGGATGGATGGATAATAAAAATAATAAGAAGAAATATATGATATGATTAAAAAAGCATGTGAACTAATTCATGAGCCTTGATTATTTATGACATGCTTATGATATTAAGCGTTATATAATAATTAGTCCTTGTAATGTACAGTATGTTAAGCATTTAACCAGGTATTTTAATGAACCTGTAATGGTATTTATAAGCTTTCACAGATGTTTATAAGCTTATGTATTATTATTATTATTATTATTATTATTCCATCCATCCATCTAGGAACCTCTGTAGTCCAACTAAGGGGCCATGGAGGCCAGTGTATTTGTTCCCAGTGTATTTCCTGACCGTGGTAGGATTATTTCATCATCCCTGATTGTCTGAAGCTTTATCAACAATGTTTACATTCCCTATAAATGGTAAATTGGCATTTAAGTGTCTATGAATAGGTAAAAAGTTTGACATAATAGTTAATCAATATGATAATGCAAATTTGATTAAAAATAACAGCAGTAAATAATTTAGGACATGCTGTGTATGGAAATTCGTGATAATTTCCGTAACATAAAGTAAGAAACTGTGCTCTAGACTGTTTACGTGGAGAGCACGCGTTGAACTAGCAAAAGAAAACCGCATGATGTTTTAGCGCTAGCTCGGTGCGTTTAATGGCCTTGAATAGCGCAGTAAAGCCTGCCCGGCTTCTCGGGGCTCGTGTTTGTCACTTCACGTTAGCTGAGACGGACGCGTGGGGGAATCGGCGTAAGAGCTTCCTCTGTTTTCAGCAGAATGTTTTGAACTACAGAGGAAAAAAGCCAAGGTTAAAGCGGCGGAGCTTTCATGCCACGAGCGGAAGATCAAACTCAGCTGGAAGGGTGAGGGTTTGAGATGAAGGTTAGTTCATGAACAGCTGGAGCCTGAATATCACACACACACACACACACACACATACACACAGAGAAAGGCTTCCCATTGGCACTTTGCTCTGCGTCCTTCATAAAACCGAATAGCGCTAGAAATAATACATAAGGCTGCGGCGCATATGAAAAAGACTCTCCGGGCTCAGAAATATTTGGATTTTACTTTTTTTTTACTTCACTTGTTCAGTTGATCAGAAGGCAATAAAGATGAGATGATGTTCAAAGAAAAGCCTATCAGTGGAGATTTTGAGTCGAGGGCAAAAGTTTGCATACCCTCAGGATGCCATAAATATTATATATATATAAAAAAAAAAAAAAAAGATGTTTTGTGTGTGTGTGTCGGGATCCACAGGAGGAAAATAGATAGAGAAGATAAGAGAAAAACTTTCATACCGTAAGATAAAATGCAAAAAAATCAAACACACACAGTCTCCAATTCTTCCCGTTCAGAAAGTAAGCATACTGTAGGCGGGGTGCACAAAGTTTTGTACCTGACTGTATATACATTGTATAGTATTGGTGTTCTCATAATGGTAGCTATATAAGATGGTAATAATAATAATAATAATAATAATAATAATAATATTTGCAAAACTCAAGTGATACATCAAGAAAAAAAAAAAACCAGCCGCGGGAGATGGACGATGAGGAACTACGGCACCGTGAGGACCAGCTGAAGGTTTATTATTCATGAGGATGGTGAGGTTTATTATTCATGAGCTGGAATAGTTAACGAGGCGACGCTGTAGTGCTCCAGGGCACAGAGTGTGTGAGGGTGTGACTTCAGTATGAAAAGATGTCGAGTCAGGAGCAATGAAAAGACCACTATTTATAAAATAAATAAATAAATAAAGAATAATAATAATGAAAAATATTTTAAAAGTATATTTGATAGCATCTAGATAAAAAGAGAAAATTTTTTTTAATAACAAATAAAGAAATCAAAAATTAAGGTTCACAATTTGAGTTTTGAAATAAATTAAATGAAATGATAAAAATGAAGCAGAATGTTTTTAGCCAGAAGAAAAAAAGAAAAAGATAATTTTAATTCTAACAAGCAGTAATTCGTTTTGCTTGTTTTCTTTATCCTTTTAATATTTTTTTGTGTAATAGATAGATTTTAACTGCAGTATATATAAAAAAAATACAAACCTGACCAATTTTTGCCTTAAGAACAGAAAATTTCGAGAAATTTAAGCTAAGTCGCGCGTATGTCCGAGAGCCGTTTAAAACTTGTTTGCGTCAGTGGAAAGCCAAGTGAAGTGAGTTTACATATTTTTTGTGTTTTTTTGCATTTTGTGCACGATTTAGTGAAGACATACAGTAGCACCGCGGGTTCCAGGGACGGTAGCAAGAAGAAAACGGAGCCGCTTTCAGTTTGGTTTTTAAAGCAGCCGGTGTCGAGAGGAATCATACATTAAGGTTAAGTGAAGTTTAACGTCTATTTATTTAATATTTTACTTCAATTACACGTCTTTTCTAAATGCTTTAATTGTTTTTATATGCAAAAATATGATTATAGTGTTGGAAATCGGTAATATTGGTAATATTTTTGGATAGCTAGAACGGATTATCTGCGGTTATATTACTTCCTATGGGACAATGTGTCTCACTATACGAAACTTTAAAAAAAAAAAGAAGGAAAATCATTCAGCCTGAGTGTGTTTCAGCTGGAAAACATTAATACACACGATTTGGAGATCTCTAAGATTTCTACAAACCTATTTAAAGAGGAGCACAGATGAGACACTTTTAGTCTGGAGTGGTTTCGAGTTCGCCCAGGACTCGATCTGAAACTGCCGTTTATGGAGAAAAACGAAGCCACCAAGTCCTACAGCGCGAGTCGTTCTGCAGCTCCATCACAGCCTAGTCACATTAAAACGCAGTCAGATCTTCAGACCCGGCTTTTATTTTAGACAACGTGACTAGCCGTGAGCCAGAATCCTCGGTGTGGAGTTACAGTACATATCATAAACAGGGATTAGCCTGGCAGAGAGACATTTCAAAGAAACGCAAAACTTCCAGAAAAGCACCAAGAGCTTAGGAGCAGATGGTGGACCTGGCGACCTTGGGCGACCTTGAGTTCATCAACCACAGCATCCTACAGAGCCGAGATGAGGGCCGGTCTGGTGTGAAAGATAAAATGGTGATCCTTATGTAATAAAACACTCCGTGTCACGCTGTTAGGGGAAACTAATCAACGGTGGTGTGGCGTCACTCATGGATTATTTTTCGTTAATTAGTTAATTAATTTTTTAGTTAATTGATTATTTTTCGTTAATTTAAACAACTTAAAAGACAGGACTCTGCCTACAATTCAAATGCTTTATTAATTAATAAACAAAAGTCGCACCTTTCAATCCATTTACAGTAACAGTTTGTGGCTCTTTAACATCTCCAACCTACTGTTCGTAAACACTGGAACTGGAGACTCCTTCCCACCAAATCCTAATCGCACAACCTAATTAGTTAATGAGTTTATTATAAACAATATTTGCAGCATGGTTGTATTTAAGAGATATTATAAAAGAAAAGAAAAGAAAAGAAAAAGGTTTAATCACATACTTAAAGTCAATGAACTGAAGTGTATTATTTATTTTCTAGCGTTAAACAAGGAAGGAATTTAAAGCTGTACTACTACTTTGGAACAAAACGTGTATTATAGATACATGGGCCGTTCAAGTCAAACCAGGACTTGTGATAAAGACGTAAAAGCATTTCACATTTACAGAAGACTTCAAGCACAGTATCTTGGACATTACAGGACCTCGGATGGGGGTTATTGCCACATCCCCCGTACAGTCCTGACCTCACTCCAAGCCATTTACAAATGTTTAAAGGAGTTCCTGGGAGGCCGGCGTTTCAGACGTGAGTCCGATCATGGCTAAGAAAACTTTCTACCTTGATGGTGTCCAAGCTCTAGTGAAACACTGGGATAAGTGCATTAGAGTAGCAGAGGATTATATAGAGACATAAAGGGAGTTTTTACTCTCAGAACTGTGCTCTGTTTTTACTGACTTGATTAACTTTACATACTTGAGGAAAAATATTCCTGTTTCCAGACACATTTCAGAAACACCAGAACCTAATGATGACCTTCTGCAGCGTGAACAAGTCGACAAAATCTGATCTACATTACTGTCGGTATACTCTGTGTGTGTGTGTGTGTGTGTGTGTGTGTGTGTGTGTGTGTGTGTGTGAAAATGTATATGAATGTTAGAATGGATTATAATGTTAAAATAATATTCAGCTGTGTTATTATTTATCGCAATTCCATTACGCCCACATTCACAAGCATTTAAGCTTTAAACAAATTGCTTTAGTGAAGGAGCTCGGAATAAACATTAATAAATAAACACAGGAGTGCGGATTTATAACCAGAATAAGAATAATTTAAAGCCTTTAAATTATTGCTTTATCGTTTGCTATATCTAAAAAATCTGAAAAGTATTTAAAAAAAAAATTATGTATTTTTATTTTTTAAAAATAAGTTTTATGTAATATTTTATTTAAACGTTCACTTTTATATACCAAATATATTTTTATTATTTTTAATATTTTTAAATATTTTTATGACCTCAGTAAAAACAATGTATTTATTTATTTATTTTATTTTATTTTTTACTTTTTTTATTATTATTATTTAATAGTTTTTGGCAGTTGATCAGCCTGAGTAAACTCACCACTGAAATAACATTAATTTAGTTTTTAACTTTTAAACATTTAAAATATTTTTTTTGCAGAAACTTTGCATCTTTTACAGACAGTAGCTTTTTTTTATATATATATATAAATCAAAAATAAATAAATAAATAATTAAATAAATAAATGAATAAGGTGTGTGTGATCTGACCCTGGGAGGTAATTTGTGAAAGGTCTGTGTGAGTGAGCCGGTCGTTAAATCCGTCTGGTCGTGAACGCCGGATGCGTCAGAGTGAGAAAGTCAACAGACATCGGAAATCCATAACTGCCAAAAAATCTCATGTCTCTCCCAGTGTGAGTGTTTTTCCTCCTTTTCTTCCTCCTGAAGCGTTTCTGTGGATCTCCTGCAGCTCGGGTTCGATCAAACACCTGCTGGAGGAGCGAGACAAGGACGAGACCTCGGGCTGCTCCTCGAGAACAGGCCTCGAGTCTACGAGCCGCGCCTCCGGCACCAACCCTCCTTTAAACCCTCCGCACCGCGTCACTGGATTCATGACGGAGGGGTTTAAAGTCGCTTACAAACTTCCTTCTGGACGAAGAAGAACTTTTACACCATGTCTGTCTTCTGTCTTTATTCCCCTCCTGTTTCCTTCCTGCCTCTCTTTCTCTGTCCCTCTGTAACTGTCTTTCTTTCTCTCTTCTCTCTTTTTTCTTTTCTCTTTCTATTCTCTTATTTCTCTCCTTTTTTTTTTTATCTTTTTCTTTGTTTCTTTCTCTTTTTTCATTTGTCTTATTTTCTTCATTTCTTTCTTCCATTCGTTTTCTTTCTATTTAGTTATTTGTTGATTTTCCACCTTCTCTCTCATTTCTATTTTCTTTCTTTCCTTTTTTCTCTTAATTTGACTCTCTTATTTAAATTTAAATCTCTCTCTCACACACACACACACACACACACTTTCTTGTTCTTTCCTGATTTTTTCTTTCTGTATGTCTGTCTACCTGCTTTTCCTCTTTCTTTATTTTTTGCTTTCTCTCTCTTTTTACCTTTCATTCTTTCTGTCTTTTTCTTTTTGTCTTTTTTTTTGTCTCTGTGTCTGTCTCTCTGTCTTCTTCATATCTTTCTTTCTCTATTTATTTATTAATTGTATACTTTCCCTCTTGTTTCTTTCTCTTTTTCTATCCTTCTTTAATTCTGTCTGTCCATCTTACTCTGTCTCTTTCTTTCTTTCATTATTCTATTTTTCCCATATTTTTTATTCTTTATGTCTCTGTCTTATCATCTTTTTCGTTTTTTTTCTTCGTTCTTTCTTTCTTTTTATTCATTTATTTTCTACCTTCTCTCTCATTTAGGATTTTCCCTTTCTTTTAATTTTTTTTTACTCTGTCAGCTTTACTTTCTTTCTTTCTTTCTTTCTTTCTGTCTCACTTTCTTCATCTTTTCTTTTTTTTCTATTATTCCTGTCTCCTTCCTTTTTGCCTGTCTTTCCTCGTTTCTTTATCTTTTTCTTTGTCTTATTTTGTTTTTGTTGTTGTTGTTGTTTCTTTGTTTTTCTTTCATTCTTTTTCTTTTTTTTTTTTTGCTTTAACATTAAACAGACGCCTCCATGTTGATGAACTCATTTCAGGTACCAGATGGCGGCCGAGGCCGAGGATGAAAGACTTCCAGTGTGAAGTGGCGTAAAAATTCACAGTGGAGAAAAACAACAGAACTAAAGTGGTCGCCACAGAGATGTATATTCACACTTAAAGCAGGGAAAAACAAACAAACAAACAAACAAACAAACAAACAAACAAACAAACAAACAAACCCTGCTTCTTGCACCGGTGTTTCAACGTTCATCAACAGCAAGAGGAAAAACATTCGGGCGGCCCAGCTGGCAATAACAGGAGAAGAAATAAAGATGAAAAGATGATAATGATAGAAAGAAATGGAAGAAGATTTGTTTTGTTCCTGAGCTGCTGACACTGGAGACTCCTTCCCTGTCCAGCTCCTCAAATCTACAGAACAAATCATCTGTTCATCTGTTTATCACCAGCGGAGCGTCTGCTGTACACACACCATGTGACCGAGTGAGCTACAGACATGTGCAGCTGTTGTACACACACACACACACACACACACACACACACACACACACACACACACACACACACACACAGAAAACTTATTTGTTTGGAAATCGATGGACAGCCAGGTGAATCATTCAGCTTCCTCATTAATTTTTCTTTTTCCTTTGTCTTTCATTCTTTCTTTCTTACTTCCTGTCTCTTTTGTTCCTAAGTTTCTTTTTTGTTTCTTTTTAAGTTTCTTTCTACTTGTGTTCTATTTCTGTTGTGTTTTCTTTTTTCTTTTCTGGTTCTTTTACTTATCTTTTTGCTTTCTTTCTCCTCCCCATGCATCTTTTTCTTTTATATATATATATATTATTTTTTCCCCTTCTTGTTGTGTTTTTTTATTTTCATCCTAATGTCCCCCTTATTTCCTTCCTATTCAACTTCATTTACTTCTGTCCATCTTTCTTTCTCTCTGTTTATCATAATTTCCCTTAATTTCCTTAATATCCAACTTTGTTTTCTTCTTTCTGCCTTTCTTTCTTTCTCATCTCCTGTCTCTTTTGTTCTTAGTTTCTTTTTCTTTTCTTTTTATTACTACTTTCTTGCTGTGTTCTGTTTCCGTTTCCTTTTTTCTTTTCTGGTTCTTCTATTTCTCTTTTTGCTTTCTTTCTTCTCCCCATTTTTTTCCTTTAGGATACCTTGGGTCATTCTTTCTTTCTTTCCTTCTTTTTTCTTTTCATCCTAATTTCCCCCTTATGTTCTTCCTATTAAACTTTATTTACTTCTGTCCATCTTTTTTTCTTTAATTCTCTCTGTTTATCTTACTTGCCCTTCATTTTCTTAATATTCAACTGTTTCTTTTGTTTGTCTTTCTTTCCTTTTTTCTTTTTTTATCCTAATTTCTCTTCATTTCCTTCCTCTTCAACTTTATTTCCTATCTATTTGTCTTTCATTCTTTCTTTTTACTTCTGTCTCTCTGTATATGTTGTTGTCCATCTTTCCGTAACTGTCTCCCTTCTTCTAAAGCCTGGTCCTCACCCAGTTTAAAGCCTGTCTGCCCCTCACTCTTGATCCACACCAGTTTGCTCATTGACCACCCCCCCACCCCACCCCCCATACCCCTGTACATATGACCCCGCCCCCATACGTCTGTACTGCCTTCATGTAAACATCATTATCATCAATATCATTATTTTTTCATTATGTGAGCTTCTCATGTGTGTGTGTGTGTGTGTGTGTGTGTGTGTGTGTGTGTGTGTGTGTGTGTGTGTGAGGGATGCTTAGCCCTCTGAGAATGCCATCCACAGCTCAGAATACAGCACACACACACACACACACACACACACACACACACACACACACACACAGACAAAATAACAGCTTTTAAACTTCACTCAGCTGAACACTTTTACCTCCTGACAAATACTCAGAGCTGCATTAACTTTTACTCATCTCTCTCTCTCTCTCTCTCTCTCTCTCTCTGCTTCCCTTTTCCTTTTCATCATTCTTTTTCTTTGTTCCTTTGTTATTTTTGTTTATTTATTTCTTTGTTGTTTTTCCTCCTTCATGCTTTATTTCCTCCACCATCTGTTTCAGATTTTCCCCTAATTCGGTCTGCTTTCCTTCTTCTGTCCTTTTTGACTTTCCTTCCTTCCCTCCTTCCCACCATCCTTACTTTCTTCCTTTCCATCTGTCCTTTTTGGATTTCAGACGGAGAAGAAACATTAGAAGAATGAGAAATATGAGAATCAGGAGGTGGAGGAGAATCAGGAAAAGGAGAACGATGATCAGGGGGACAAGACAGAGGAGGAAAAGGATGATCAGGAAGAAGAAGATCAGGAGATAAGGAGAATCAGGAGGATCGAGAGGAAGGGGAGAAGAAGGAGGTTCAGGAGGATCAGGAAAAGGTTGAGCATCAATGGAAAAAGAATCAGGAAAAGAAGGATGATCTGGAAAAGGAGGATGAAGAGACGGATGGGGTTAATGAAGATCAGGATTTTCAGGATCAGGAGAAGGAGGACGAGGAGGGTCAGGAAAAGTAGGACAAATAGGATAAGAAGAAGGAGATGATTTAGGAGAAAGAGGATCAGGTGAAAGATCAGGAGAAGGAGGACGAGGAGGATCAGGAGAAGGAGGACGAGGAGGATCAGGAGAAGGAGATGATTCAGGAGAAGGAGGACAAAGAGGATCGGGAGAAGGAAGATGAGGAGGATCAGGAGAAGGAGAAAGTGAGGTTCAGGAGAACTAGGATGAAAAGGATCAGGTGAAGGAGGATGAGGAGGATCAGGAGAAGGAGGTTCAAGAAGATCAGGAGAAGGAAAAAGAGCAGGAGCAAGAAAAGGAGAATGAGGACAAGGAACATCAGGGAAAAGAGGACAAGGAGGATGAGAAGATGAATAAGGAGGATCAGGAGAAGGAGGAGGTTCAAGAGGTTTAGAGAAAGAGGAGGTAAAGTGGCAAAAAAAAATCCAACAGTAACCCAAACCAGCAATGATTTGTTCCAGCAGAAGGTGAAGCACGGTGCAGGACACTTTCGGATAAATTAAGATGAAATCTTGTAAACACAGCCAGTGTAACGTCATCACATGACGCTCACCACAAGCAACAGTTTTCTTTTTTTGTGTTGTTTTGTTTTTATGCCTAAAAGGTAAAACCCCACTGTAACACTGCTCAGACTCATGACGCTGCAGGAACACATGGCTGCTTTACTCAGATCTCACTTCTGAAACGGCGCGAGGTTCCGCCGTGGGATTACGTGAACTCGTGCTCGTCACCAGCGCCGGCTCGTCTCGGTATGTGGTCCGCTTTCTTTAGCACCATGGAGAACACTTTAAAGGGCAATTTGTTTTTTATTTCTTTCTTTTTATTTTCCCTGAGGCAGATATAGCCCACACAGAACACACACACACACACATACAAATCCTGGATAAAACACAACCTCAAGCTTGACAAGAAGATTAGTGATGTTGGTAGGTCTATAAGTCTGGGAGCTTAATTTATTCTTGACTCTTATTGCTTCATCCTGAAGTCCACATGGAGAAGAACAGCACCGCTGGGAGAATGAAGAACCAGCCGTGGAAATGCTGAAGTCTCTTCTTTTAAGATGAAATGTTTTTCTCTCGGGTCCTCAGTGAAAGCACCCTACCTAACAGGAGGTTTTATTACATTATGCTATGATGTGGTATAAAGGCTCGACCGTGGAGAAAATGTGCTAACGCTGGCTTGCAATACACTCTTACGGAAGAAGAAGAAGAAGAAGAAACAAACAAAAAAACCCATTCGGCCCCTCAAGTATTCCTTAACAGCCCTTGGTAGTTGGACTGTATCGGTGTACAGTAAGAAGATTGAAGATCAATGAAGATTTCTAGTCCAATTTGTCTAACTGAAGTGTATGGAAATTTCTTTCTGTTGGTTCGAAACCATGAACGGTGAAGCATTTGAAAACCCAGAGTTCCCACAACTCAAATACACCAAAAATAAAAGAGGAGAGGGAGAAGGATTGGGAGGAGAATTATGAGAAGAAGCCAAGGACCAAGAGGAGTCGGAGAAAAACAAGGAGGAGAAGGATTAGGAGGAGGAGAAGGAGAACAATCAAAAAGAGGACAAATCAGGAGAAGGAGGAGGAGACTCAGCAAGGGTAGGCTCAAGAGAGAGGAGCATGAGGAGGTTCATGAGGAGGAGAAGTGGCGAAAATCCAACAGTGAGCCAAACCAACAAAGGACAGTTAGTCATGGCACTGTACATGGTAATGGAGCAGGAGAAAAACAAAGAGGATGATCAGAAAGAGTGAACATCAGAAGAAAGAAGAGGAGACTCAGAAAGAGGAGGATGAGGAAAAGTGATGGAGGACCAGGAAGCAAAGGAATAAGATAATCAGAAAGAGGATGAGTAGAATGACAAGAAGGAGGAAGATGAAGCATGAGAAGGATAATCAGGAGGAGAAGAAGAAGAAGGAGAAGGAGAATAAGGAGAGGGAGGATATCAGTATTCCTTTACCTCCTTATCCTCCATCATTTTCTCCTGATCCTCCATCATTTTCTCCTGATCCTTCTCCTTATTTCTGATTTTTCCTCAGGAGGAGGTGGAAGATCTAAAGAGGAAAAATCAAGAGAAGGAGGAGGAGGAGGTTCTGGAAGATCAGAAGAAATGACGGAGGACCATAAGGCAAAACAATAGAGGATCAGGAGAATGAGGAGAAGAACATGAAGGATAAGGAGGAGAAGCAAAGGAAAAGAACAACCAGGAGAATGAGGAGATCAGGAGGAAAGGATCCATAGGGGAAACAGGAGGAGTATTAGAAAAGGGATTAGACGATAATGGAGTTAGTGGATGTTATGGGCTTGTATTATGTGATGGAGAAGAAGCATGTCCTAGCCAGCACCCTCCCTGCTTGGTCCTCAATCAAATTGGTTAAAAAACAGAAGACACCAGTTCCTAGCCTCCTCAAACCCATCCAGGGTTCTTCTCTGGAGCCCATGGTTTTTATAACACTGACAATTTCATCAAACTAGTTCAAAAACTTAGTAGTCAATTCCAAAGTCAAACATGACACTTTTTTTTAAAACCACATTTTATCCATCTATGTTATTTCTCAGGTCTAGACTATGAACCTTGAGAAAAAAATGGGAGGTCCTGACTTTTTCTTTTTCTGTTTAAGTAAGTGATTAATGTCTGACTTCCAATAACCCCAAACACACTACAAAGCTATAAGTGAGATAACTGGAGAAGACGAGGAAGAAGAAGATGAAGAAAAAGGAGGCAGCCTGATTGTTAATGAAAGCGTCTGGCCAGGAAGTTGACCTCAGCACAATTGATCTTCTTTTAAAGAAAAAAAAAAGCTGTAAGAACCTTCCCTGACTGGTCCGTGAGGGACACATTGAGAAGCTGGTGTTCGGTAGGGAGAAAGTGGTTCTAGATGATGAATATAAGGGTTTGTATAAACATCTGCACAGACGAAATGTTTCTCAGGGTGTCTTAATTTCACGGCTCGAGCTAATCCTGGGGATCGCTACAGCGTAATTGCTCTGGTGTAGAGCTCTGAGCAGAACAATCCCTGATTACAGCAGCGTGACGCTGATTGGGTCGATGGAGACTTGGAAGAAAGATGGCATTGTGGCAGATCCGACAGATGTTAACCCCCGCCATCCAATTTTTCCCAAGAATGCAGAGCGAGCAAAACAAAATCTTGGGCACTTGAGGAAATTGTCGTCGGGGGAGCCGGCCTGTTTGTCGAGATGTAATGAGCGCTAGAATATAAACTCAGCGGGATTACTGAATACCGTACGTATCATGCTTACGGGTTTGTACATAAGAACCACAGTTCTTCAAAAGAACTGAGTTTCTCCTTCAGACGAGATTCCACAGAAAGAACGTTCTGAGACAGCATTTGTCCGAGAGTGTACGAGTGGAGCGCGTGCATGAAGGAACGAGGAAATACAAGCCAGACTGAGAGACGTAGGAATTCTTTCACTGGGTCGAAGTAAAAGCTGTTCATTTAGATTAACGATGTTTCACGTGGCTTTAAAGATCATTTGACAAAATCCAAACGAGAATAAACTCGAATTTATATAGTGAATAAATCACGATGAAGCGGAGTTACCGTAAACACAACAAAATGGGTTGTTTTCCTTTAACAGCAGGAGTTTTATTCCTCGTATACTCTTTATCCCAGTGCATGACATTTTTATAACCATTATAATGCAATTTAATGACCAGGAACATTAAAACAAATTCTCGCTTACATTACAGCAGCTATAAACGCTAGCTTCCTCACCAGCCTCCCTTTATTTCTCTCATGAAGTTTTCTCATCGTCTATACCACTTTATCCTGTACACAGGGTCGCGGGGGAGCCTGGAGCCTATCTCAGGAGACTTAGGGCACTAGGTAGGGTATACCCTGGACAGGGTGCCAATCCATTGCAGGGCACACACACACACTACAGGCAATTCTGGGGGACGCCTGTTAGCCTAATCTGTATGTCTTTGGATTGTGGGAGCATCTTTGGGAAACCCACCAAGCACGAGGAGAACATGCAAACTCCATGCACACCAAGGCGGGAATCGAACCTGGCTGGGAATCGAACCCGGACCCCATAAATAAATAAACAGAGCAAGGAATTTGCAATGTTCCAAAGTGCCGACACTGGAGACTCCTTCCATAAACGGTGGACAAACCTCATTATCTCCTTGAACTTCATTAAAATCTGTTTACAAGTCGCCGTGAACGAGCGGTTACTATGGAAACAAAAACGTATTGGATTGTTAGCAGAATAATCAACAAAGAAGGGAATCGCCAGGGCGCTCCCGATACGATATTATCACGTGTCCGATTTGTATTGCGGTTCTGCGAATAGTTTAGAGTGCACCACCTGTAGGTTTTTAGAGGAACTGCAGGACTAGTGCCAACATTTATAAATTAAAAGGAAAAAAGAATCAAATTTGGAGTGTGTCAATACTTGAAACTCCCCACAAAAGACCTGCGATATGTCACTGCATCGATTTTTCCACATCTTGAATGAATCATCAACACCTTGTAATCAATCAGAAACCAAATTTATCAAAAGCGATTAGTTTTGATGGATCAATTGATCGATTGATTGATTGATTGATTCAAACCCCTAACCACATTCACCCAGAATCCATTCCCTCTCACACTAACCAAAACGCTGGTCGATAATGTGACCACTAAAGTCATTGACGATTTTCGGAGAAGCCATTTATGGAGCAATAATTGCCTGAAGCATTAGAGTGAAGGGAGGAGAGAGAGAGAGAGAGAGGGAGAGAGAGAGAGAGAGGGAGAGAGAGAGAGAGAGAGAGGGAAAAAACACCTCGTTTAGAGCTCCTTGAAACAAAGTCGGCCTCATTACTTTAGACCCAAAGCCATGAAAATCAATTCTCTCCGAACAGAGTCGTTTAGTCGAACCTGGAAGATGGCCGAGCCCTCGCTTTGTTTACTTTCTGCAGCTACGTGGTTTGGAGCGGTCCGTTCCTGCAGACGCTCGTTACACTGAAAACCTGACAAGTTTAGAGCAAAACTAGAGCAAACACAACAGTTACTGCAGCGAAGGGCATGGAGGAGTCGATAAGAGCCCGAATAACAAGCGTGTGATTTAGCAAAAAAAGCGTACGTGATGTGGGCGAACTTTGTGCGTGTGAACTTGGTTACGTGCAAAGATGTATGTTTTTTTCCATTTTCGTGTGAAAGGAAAAGGCTCTGTTTAGGATCTGTTGGCATCCGAGGTGTGAATTAGCAGCAGATATGAAAATCTTTCACTGTTTGTCTTTAAGAACTTTCTTCCTTGTTTTGTTAAACTAAACATAAGTCATGATTCATAATCGATCTTCTCGTTATTAAAAACTAGCAAATGATATATTTTTGGCCAGAGAAACATCTGCAAATTTAACACCTGCTATTCCATCCATCCAGGAACCTCCATAGTCCAACAAGTGGAGGCCAGTGGTGACCATTGTATCTATTCCCATTTTGTACGACTGTGGTAGGACCTCTGGTCAACACGCATATTCACACACTACGGGCAATTTGGGAACACCAAGGAGCGTAATCTACATGTCTCCGGACTGTGGGAGGAAACCGGAGGAAACCCACCAAGCATGGGGAGAACATGCAAACTCCAAGCACACAGACCCCGAGATGGGAATGGAACCCAGAGCCTGGAGGTGCGAGGCGACAATGCTAACCATTAAGCCACCATGCCACCAATATTCCACTTGTAATGGGAATAACGCTCATTTCCCGCCAACACAAAACCGTCCATGGTGCAAACAGCTAACCCTCTGAAAAAAACACCACCGGTGTAGTTTCAGCTTATGATCTCCACCAGAATAAACCCTGAATGTTCATGATTAACAGCATCATTACTCAGTTACTCAGCTACCTACTGTAAGCTCGGGCTTGTTCCCGTTCTCAGCATTATGAACATGAAATCCTACCTGCGTGACCAGCGGCTCCAGCAGCCTCTCCACGGTCAGGGTGCGAATCTCCAGGCTCTTAGGGTCCCATTTGAGCAGGATGGGGGACGTAGCGCTCGTCATGGTTACTGCAGGGAGTAATGGGAGAAAAAAAAAGGGGTAAGATCGTGTGGAAGAAGAAGTTCAGGAGAGTAGATGAGGGAGGAGAGATGTGATGATACTGTATAACCTCAATATGATCAGATGAAATATGCTTTCACATCACATTTATCTAGGATTTATTATTATTTTTTTAAATAATGATTCAAATCTTGAGAAACAGGACCGTCGATAAGAGGGATGGGAATCACCGGGGATCAACACGATACGATATTATCGCGATACCTCAGTGCCGATTCGACTTTTATCGCGATTCTGATAGAATGACGATATTCATAAATATAAATAATTTTTTTAATAAAAATTTTTTTTTTAATATATTTTATATTTAAGAGTTTGTTAAAATTCTAAACAAATTTAGCTAAGGAATCGATAACATTTAACTGTTTTGTAACTTGATATTGCACTGCATGTGGCCACGCCCCCTGTGTCTATTCTCCACCAATCATCACATCACACCTCGCATATTAATGACCTCATTATAGTCCAGTTCTGATTCAGTGTGCAGGTCAGCTCTTAAAAAAGGTAAAAAGTATCAAGATATCAGGGCATCTTAAACCTGTGTGTGTGTGTGTGTGTGTGTGTGTGTGTGTGTGTGTGTGTGTGTGTAGATACATCACAAAGAAAGAGATGCGACTGTTTATC
>JAQMYI010000013.1:17497243-17511079 GCA_030014275.1 Clariallabes melas | reverse complement strand
TATATATTTTTATATATATATATATATATATATATATTTTTTTTTTTTTTTTTTTTTTTTTTAATCACAGTACATTCATGATTTAGCAAAGGGTGCAATTACTTTTTCACCTACAGTAGGGTCAGGCAGGTTTGGACAGCTTTTTTCCTTATATGAAGTCGTCTAGTCTACACATGACATCAGACGTGATACACACTGGACACAGATTATTCACACACTTCGGCTACACACTGGACACAGGTGTTCTCCATTGATTTTTTGACGCTGTCCGAGGTGCTGAAGCTTCTCCACCTAATCGGTCATGCAGGTGGACAGATGTCATTTCTGATCTCCAAGCTTTACTGTGTCGCACAAATGACAAGCCATGATTAAATATCGGCTTTCAGATTAGATTGCTCTCAAATAGAAAAAACACAAACATTCTGAAGAAACAAATTTAACAAATGACTGGGAAAAAAAATTGATCTGAACAATGACTGTGATGACCTGATAATTCAAAAGACATCTTAAATATTTTGAGTGAAAGTAGACATCAAATTTTTTTTATTTGTTTAATTTTTTCAGCTTATCTCATTTATCCTGCCGTTTTTAGACATTTTCACCACTTCAGGTGCATAATAAAAGCAAAAAAGCAAAAATAATTAATAAGAAGAAGCTTGACGTCAAGTGAATGAGAAAAGAAACATATCTGTAGAAACTAAGCCTAACACTTGTGACACTTAAACTCAATTAAGATTTAATCCAAATGAAAGCATAATTGACAATATAAAAATACCTTGCTAAGGGTAAGAAAGTGGATTGAAACCCCTTGTTCAAACTGCTACAGTGTCTTACCAGCAGATGGAGATGTTCTTCTTAATATAATCAGAAACAGCACTGAAGGAATGCCACAAGGTGACGCTCAAGTTTCATGGAGAACGTTCCACGTTTAAGGCTCAGCCTCACATTGAAATATAATAAATATTCAGTCAGGATGGTGATGATGGTCACTTATTCTATAGGAACGTTCAAACTAGAGCTCATATCCTTTCGGTCACAGCATCAGCATCAACCTCAGCCTCATCATAATAAAGAGATAATAAAGATCAGAAGTGCTGAGAGGGTCTTCACCAGGTTTCTCATCAGAGCGTTTTTATGACTGACAGCTCAGGATTGTATTATTATTACTATTATTATTATTTAATATGAGCGCCTCCCTGCTAGGCTGGGATGATTGATGGAACAGACTCAGCAAACCGATCGCTGAGGATGTGACGCGTTCACCGAGCAGCATGCAGTCAGGAGCGCACCCGCTTCATGTCATGTCCAGAGTGGAACTGATTCTCATTCATTATCTTGACAGATATTTATGTTGTCTTGTTGTCTGAACGTTTCCAACCAGCAGGAAGAGAAAATGCAGCCAAACAAACAGCTGCCCCGAGCAAGCCACAAACAATCTCCATATTTATATATTTCTATTTATATCTCATATAAACACGTCTCTGTCAAGCAACGCCGTGAAGACGTTTTCTGTTTCACACACTGATGGAAGGAGTCTCCAGTGCTAGAGGTAAAACTGTTTATCTGTTGCTTTAGTGACATAGAAGAGAAAAGAGAGAGGGAATGACTGCACGGAGTGTTTTATTCCTTAATCATTATATCTAGATCTACTACTAAAATATTTAATGAGACATCTTCTTACAATAAAATAATAGTTAGGAATAAAAGGAAAAGATTCGATTGGAAAACATAGCAGCATGGCCAGCCATATCCTCTATATATTTATAACCACATCCCTTAATCTAATTTTAACCAAACCCTTGCAATTCTAACTCCACACATTCATCCAATTCTAACCCCACCCATTTATATAGGTTTAACCCCATCCCTTTATAAAATTCTACCCCCCCGTCATCCAATTTTAAATGTAGCCTTTATTAAAGTCACCCCTTTATCCAAGTGTAACCCCACCCCTTTATCCAATTCTACCTCCACCTTCTTATTTAATTCTTACCCACCGGCCTTTCCCAATCCTAATCCCAAACCTTTATTCAATTTTAACTACCCCTTTATCCATCTGTAACCCCACCACTTCCTCCAGTTCTAACCCCACCCCTTCATCCATTTCTAAATGTAGCCTTTATTAAATTCTAATCCCACCACATTTATCCAATTCTAATTCTAGCCCCACCCCTTTTTTCAAATTCTAACTCCACGCCTTTATCCAATTTCAATCCACCCCTTTATCTAATTGTACTTCACCCCTTTCTCCAATTCTAACCCCACCCCTTTTTTCAAATTTTAACTCTACCCCTTTATCCAATTTCAATCCACCCCTTTATCTAATTGTAACCCCACCCCTTTTTCCAATTCTAACCCCACCCCTTTTTTCAAATTCTAACTCTACCCCTTTATCCAATTTCAATCCACCCCTTTATCTAATTGTAACCCCACCCCTTTTTCCAATTATAATCAACCCCTTTATTAAATTCTAACTCCACCCCTTCATCCAATTTTAACTCCACCTTTTTATTTAATTCTAACCCCACCCCTTTATCCAATTCTAAATGCAGCCTTTATTAAATTCTAATCTCACCTCTTCATCCAAATCTATCTCCACCCATTTATCCAATTCTAACTCCTCCCCTTTATCAAATTATTACCTCAGCCTTTTATTCATTCTTTTATCCAGTTATAATGCATTACTCATCTGGTCGGTGACACAGTGGCTGAGAATACAGCTGCTATTATTCTGTTAATGTAATTGAGGATCACATCACATGAGATCAGAACTCTACTTCATTTAATTCACAGCTGGCTTCTGGAGTCATAATTCTTTTTACGAGAAGTCATTTTACAGGAGCTAATAATCTTTTGCAATATTTACTCTGATGATTCTCAGTTATGTCCCTAATGTCCTGAGTAACTGCTTCAACTGCAACAGAGCCATGAGTCTCATGTGGAGATATGTCTATATGATTGTACAGTTTGACAACAAAATGAGAACATCATGATCACATTTTTCCTGTTTTGAGAAGAAAAAAAAAACAAGTTTCAAGGAGTATAGTTTGTGCATGTTTTCTTTAAGTTGCAAAGATGTTAAAAAACACAAATGCTAAAATATTAAGCTAAATTGTTTGGGAGAATTTTGTGTGATTTTTCAAAATGCTATAAATCCAGTTCTGTTATAATGAATAAATCAGCCTGCAGTTGTGTTTGTGGTTGTTTGTGGCCATGTAAATATGCAATTTAGTATCAGTAATATGTTGGTTGAGTTTTAATAAAGATTATATTGTCAACTCATGCTTTGATTATCGTTTTGTAGTGACCAAACAGATCACCGTGACAGCAAATTAATCAAATTTAATGGAAAAGAAGTGTTGGGTTTCTTGCCATCAATTATTCTCCAAAAATCAATTTCGTTGAAAAATCTATTAGTTGTACTGTTTCTTTACAGGTCATGTAACAAAAAAAACGCAAACGTGTCGACTTTTGATTTAAAAGAAAAATGCAGCCACTACACGTCATGCTTTACTCAAAATGAGGAAATTCAAAGCTTGTAAAATCAGATTAACTTGTTTGTTAAATAATGAATCGTCTAAATCATGAAAAATCTAATAATGGTGTTTATCTCATTTTGCTGTGAAACTGGTCATTTGTAGCACTTTAGAGAGAAGTGGTGTTCAACAGTAAGAAAAAGGAAAAGACATGATAAAAAGAGAAAGAAAATGAAAGACAAATTCATGCTGTGACTATTAATAGCTAAAGATAAATTAGGGCTAAATCATGACCTTGTGATTAGTTCACACATTTATTTTTTTTTTGACCACCCCACTGAAAAAGAAATACTTCCATCTTCTATTGAAAACGTCGGCTCGAACCATCAGCGAGGGTTTCGTTTAGTCTTCTTTTTTTTGTTGACATTTTGCATTGCTTTATTTACAGGAAAGGCAAAATCTCAAGCACACAAAGCCATCAAAGGGTTAAACAAAGGAAGCGTAATTGAAAGAAAAGTGCATCGGAGAGACGGGGTGCGTGGAGAGCGCGATGGAGGTGAAATATCTGAGAAAAGCTATGAAATCCATTTGGAAAAGCTTTTATCACGAATAAAGTCCTGCAACAGCCATTATGCTCATTTCCTACAGAGCTACTAATGAACAGGAGATGACAAAACACAAAACTTTCATACTTTGTTGTTACATAATGATAGTCACGACAAAGAAATTGAATTTAAAACCTTTAAAAAAAGCTTTGCTCATGAATACAGAGAAGAGGAAGATGATTTCAAGGAAGACAAACACATGTGAGGTGTTTATACGGTACGTTCATGTACAGGATACTGTATGATCTTTGTTCTTCAATAGTTAACGTGTTGTTGTACGTACGTGAAAGTGGGATGGATAAATGTTTAGGAAGGCACGCTAAATAAAACACGTGAACACGTCATACATTGTCAAAACATAGTCAGTTTAATACTGTACGCCTAACCAAGCTAACATCCTAGCTTAGCCTAGCCTAGCTTAGACATTCTTAGGACACTTACAGTATGTTATGTGCCTACAGTTCTGCAAAATCATCTGACACAAAACCTGTTTTATGATAAAAGGTACTAAACATTCTGGCAACGTTACACTGTACGGTATGGGATGTTCACCCTTGGGATCGCATGGCCTACCGGGAGACGCGGCTCACTGGCGACACTTCCAGTTCCAGAAACTGATGTGATGGAAGCAGAAGAAGTGTAATGATAGGAGGGCCCAAATTGTGATGTCTGGATGGCATCTCCATGACATCAGGTCTTCTGGGGTGTTTCCTGTGTCATGAGGACTCAAGGCTCACTTCACCATGATGCTCTGGGTGATGATCTACTGAGAAAGAGTCCATGAGTTCTTTGACACACACACCACCTGCAGTACCTGAACATTGTTGCAGACCACGTTACACCCCTTGATGGAAACAGTGTTCCCTGATATTAGCGCCCTCTTTCTGCACGATTATGCTTCCTGACATACTGGTAAAATGGTTCAAGAAGGGTTTGAGGAACATAACAAAGAGTTCCAGGTCTTGAATCAGCTTCAAAAATCTCCAGATCTGAAGCTGATCAAGGATATGTTGGATGTTCTGGACAAAAAAAGTCTAATCTATTGAGGCCCCACTTCACAACTTACACCTTTGGAGATCTCGCGGAGTCCTTGTGGAGGTGTTTTGTTGGCCTAGACAACATTAGACAGGTGGTTTTAATGTTACATCTTTGTGAGTGTGTACCTAATGAACAGGTAACTCAAAGCCATATTCAAAGTTGGCAAGTTCACAATCACAATCAGATCCGAGAGCGTCCGAACAAAATAATCTCGATCTAGACTTCCTAGTGAGAAAGTGATTTGACCCTTTTTTTCAGGAAATCAATCAAACATTGCTGTTGGTTTTAGGTTTCTGTTTTTGACTTTTGCAAATGATTAAAAAATGAACAAACGATGCAAAAGAAAACAACACATTAATTAATTGGTGTGAAATTTTGAGCATTTTGAAATTCTGTATGAACAGATCATTTCTTTAAAGAGTTGCCAGATTTTTAATTGGTAGCACATTCAGGGCAAGAATTTACTAATATATTTTATTTCATATTTCTTATTAAAAAAGACAAAAATTCAGATCGATAAAACACATCTGTCTCTGCAGATGTTAATTTTTTCCAAGATCTGTTTTTATCTGACCAGATCTTTCTAAACTATTGTAAAAATTTTAGAGAAGAAAAAAGTTGGAATAATTAAGCATTAGAGGGATTGAGGATTTTTTCCCCTTTTTTTTTTTAATAGCTTTTAGTAAATTCAATGGGGTCACAAAAAGCATTACAGAGATTTTCTGTCGAGCATCTAATGAAGAATGTATGAGCAAAAATAAATGAATAAATGAGGTAGTACGGTGTTTATCACTGCTCCAGGGTCGAGGGTTCAGTTCCCGCCTGGGGTGTGTGTGTGCATGGAGTTTGCATTGGCGCTCCCAAATTGCCTGTGGTGTGTGAATGAGTGTATAAGTGTGTATGTATATGTGCTCTGTGATGGATTGGCCCCCCGTCCATGGTTTACTCCACCTCGTCCTCAAAGTCTCCTGGGATAAACTTCAGGCCTGTACATGATAAGCACTATAGCGGATGAGTGTGTAAAAGAATTAATAAATGAATAAATAATTAAATAAAAACAATAATACAATACAAAGCAGAGCACGAGAAGATGAAGTACATTACCGCTTGATAATTATCTGTAATACAGAGCTGTGTAAGCGTCTCCCATCAGGCACTTCCTGTTCCCTGCGGAGCACAGTGCTGATTGACAGGAAGTGCTCAGTTTGATTGCGCTGACTGAGAGAAAGTGAAGGAATTGACACGAGGGAAATGAGCACGTTACAGAAAAAAAGAGCATGTGACATCACCTCACTTCACCTCACTTCATATCCATCAGTTCACTTGTTCTTCAGAAAGGCAGAGAGGCGAGTACGAGACCCACAATCCATAGACCAAAAAAAAACGAAAGAAAGAAAGTAAAAAATAGAAACAGATAAAAGCAAAGGAGACAAAGAGGGAAATACAACAAGAAGAGAGAAACTGAGATATGAGGAATGGGAGAGAATCAAATAAAATAAGAAAAACAGGAGAAGTTAGGAAAGGAGAGAAAAAAACAAGAGGCAAAAAAACAAACAAAAAAAAAGAAAATATGCCTTAAAGGAAATAGAAGACAAACTATAACAGAGCAAGTGAAGAGAATTATAAAAATATAAAAAAGAATAGAAGGATAAGATTGAAAAGGTATAGAGAAAGGAACCAAAAGTGAAAAGAAAGCAAGCAAAGTGAACTGATTTAAAAATTCTAAATAATTCAGAATAAGGAAAGACAGGAGGAAAAAAAAGAGAAAAATCAGGAGGATATGGGGAGAAAAAATCAAGAAAAGAAGTTTAAAAAAATGCTGAAAGTTTTATTGAATCTTTTGACTGCTCATGTTGAGGCGTCGTCACCACAGTGTAAATGTAAAGTAAAAAAAAAAATCAAGAGGAAAAGAGAGAAAAGTCATGGAGGTATGATAAGAGGAATAAAGCTAAAGAAAAGAAAAGATGAATAAAAAAAATAGATGACCGAATAAATGGGAAAAAGCAAAGCGAAATAAAAAAACAATAAGAATAGACAGATGAATTTGAAAAAGTATGGAAAAAAACTAAAAAGAAAGCAAATAAAGTGAACTGATTTAAATTTAAAAAATATTTAAAAAATGACCTAAAAACCATAAAAATCAGGAGAATTTATGAAAAAAAGAAAAAAAAAGTGAAAAGAATGAGAAAAGTTAATTAAAAAAACAAGAGAAATAAATAAAAGAAAAGATAAAAGACAGTAGAATAAGGATAAGGAAGTCAGATTAGAAAAAGATCAATCAAAGGAAATATAAGACAAAATAAAACAAAACAAATGGAAAATAATTAAACTAAATATAAAAAATGGGATGGAAAAGGTATAGAAAAAAATTAAATAAAAGAAATGAAAATGATTTGAATAAGTCTATACAACAAAAAAAATGGAAATTAGATTAATAAGAAAATTGTAAAATTGTAAAAGAAAACAAAACAAGAAAAGAAATAAACAGAGCAGGAAGAGAGAACAAATGTGATAGAGTAGGAGATCGCATGAGAAGAGGAAAATCACTATGGAAATGGGAAAGATGAAAAAGAGAAGATTTGAAAAATGGTAAAAAATAATGAAAAAAAAGAAGCAACAAAGAGAGGCAAAAAGAGAAAGGAAAGAAGAAGAATGAGTGGATGAAAGGAGAAGATATGAAAAGGAAAAAAAGTGAGTGAAAGATGATGAGGATTCAGTCTAGGCTGTAAATCCAGACACAGACGTAATAACACGGTAGAGGATGAAGTTTATAGAGCGTAACATCTCCGACTCCGAGACAACGCTCGAGTTCACGTGCCAGCGTTTGTCTTCACGTTAAACCTCGAGGTTTATAAATAATACAGGAATTAGTCTCCACCCACTCCCACTCCTACACATGACTCTGAAACATACTGCTCGACTGGAAGCTCGGCTGTGTTTGTTGTATTTGTTGATCGTGCTGATTTCCTGATAAGTGGTGGGAGTGGGGGCGGAGCCTGACTGATGTGACAGCACAAATACTGCCCACGCAATGACAATGGGAAAATGGAAAGAGGTGTGGAAATGGTGTGATTAGTTTCTATGAATAAGTCGCTGTAAGAGAAAGTAAAAAAAACAACCAATGACGGAGTGATGTGATGAAGCCGAGCCTCTGTTGAAACATCGAAGTGGATTGTTTTCCCATATCTGCACACCCCTAAGGGTTCTCATCCAGCTTATAATAGGGTCACTCGCTAATCTGTGCTTGTGAGTGATTGTAGTGGACGTCTCTCTTATCCATTAGAGACACAAATTCCCTCACAAGCCACTGCATTTTTAATTCTAATAAAATTAATAAAACGAAAAAATTCTAAATAACCACAAAGTGCTAAAACATAAGAAAGAAAGAAAGAAAGAAAGAAAGAAAGAAAGAAAGAAAGAAAGAAAGAGTAGCAGGGTTAGCTAAAACAAAGTAAAAAAGAAATTAACACAAAAACAATTACTAGAAGAAAGTCAAAACATCAATGCAGAATAAATTAAGAATTATTTAAATAAGTAGTATATGAAAGTTAGAAAAATATATAACTTGAAAGAAAGAAAGCATAATATATTAGCTGTAAAATTAGTCAAGAAATCAAAACTAAAATAATTAAAGAGAGAAAAAAAAACTTATTCTAAGAAATGTATAGAAGAAAAACAAACAAAAAAAAAAACACAGGTTTGGCAAAGAAGTGTAAACGTCTCTGTCTTAAGAGAACCTTTAATACCAAATTTAAAGAAAAAATGCAAATAATGAAAAAATTTTAAAAAGTCATGTTTAGAAATTCAGTAGGCGGCACGGTGGTGTAGTGGTTAGCACTGTCGCCTTGCACCTTCGGGGTCCGGGTTCGATTCCCGGCCAGGCTCGATTCCCGTCTCTGTGTGCATGGAGTTTGCATGTTGTCCCTGTGCTTGGTGGGTTTCCTCCAATAGTCGAAAGACATGCAGATTAGGCTAATTGGCGTTCCCAAATTGCCCGTTGTGTGTGAATGAGTGTGTATGTGTGTGTGCCCTGTGATGGACTGGCACCCTGTCCAGGGTGTACCCTGCCTCGTGCCCTAAGCCTCCCGGGATAGGCTCCAGGTCCCCGCGACCTTGAATACAGGATAATGTGGTATAGAAGATGAGTGAGTAGAAATTTATATCAACAAACAAACAAATAAACAAACAAAAAAATGTGAGAAACATTTGTCCTTTTGTCTATTTTGTTTCGGCCAGGCTTTAACCAAGCCAATTAGAATTCCCCCCTATTGTGACCTCATTTAAGAAGTTCCCCTCCCCTCATTTGTCCTCTGGAGGGGCGTGGCTGAAAAGTGGCTCATTTACATAAACACTTAAATGCCACATTTGTAGGAGGAAGTTCAATAAAGCGGCATGAGGGGCACTTGGGAGTATTCCAGCTGGGGCATTAACACATACACACTTTGACCTTTGTTGAAAATTGAGACCGTTAAGAAAACTTCACATCAAAGAAAGAAAGAAAATAAATCAACACTTAATAAATACAACCAGTCAGAATCAAGAATTCAAGATTGTGATTTAGAGTTTTAGAGAGACAGGATGAACAAAGTCATTTAAGGTGATGGGGAAACTATATGGGAGCAGCAGTTTCTGAATATCCATCGAGCCTGTTGGATTTCCTCCTCTGCACACGCAGACGGTTTCCTAAACAACGAAACGCCGGCTTTGATTGTTGCCAGTTTCAATTTCAGCTCGACTCCAATCAGCACTGATTGATTGGCCTTGAAGATGGATGAGTGTGTGTTAGCGAGGAGACCATGATAAACACGCTCATTCTGAAACATTCTATACCTGAGGTTTTGCGGAGGCATCGCGATACTCGGACACACACGCTGTGTTGATGTTGGAAATTTAAACGTGGCTGAATTCGGGACTCTGGTTTTATCTGTGTTTGTTTGTAGTTATGGAAACGAATAAGCTTACAAAAAAGAAGCTAAAATACAAAATGGCATCACATCAGCATGATTGTGCCTTCAAGATGGATCGGTGGGTTTCCTCCAAATGCTTAACAATATCATAATCCTAAACAACAAACCATAAACCTCTTTCAGATCGAGGAATTTTCCTTTCCCAGCATGAGGTTTTTAACTCTCACATCTCCAGGTCTAATGATTACAGTTTGGATCGTCTCCAAGGTACACAATCTTTTTGAGGCATATAAGGATTGAACCGAACGGCTCGTGTTACTTCGTGACCCCGAAGCAGTCGATTTGAAGGTGGTGACCTCCTTTAGAACAACAGCAATAAACAGAAATTCCTTATTAACCTTAGAGTTTGGTCATTTGCTCAGATCTGGAAATACAGATGATGAATGTGGGGTTTTGGATTTCTACACAAGGAGGATCGCGGGTTCGAAAAACGTATGAAAAACATACTCCGATCGATTCAAGGTGATAATGGAGGAGATGCCAAATATGGAAGGAGAAATGGAAATCGAGGGCTGAATTTAGTCTAATCTGTGTAGACAAAGCTCAGCCAAGAACGCTCGCCAAGAAAAAGCACACAGAACATCAAGTTAATAATGCCTTGCTTAAATAAGCACGATCCTGATTTTCCCCTGTAAAAAAAAACTGGCAGCGAGCCATCAACGTTTTCAGTGAACAATTTCCATTGATCAAGTTGATTAACTCGAGCCGAGAATAAATCTGCGACTGGAAAATGTTTCCTTCTAAAACTGTAAGCCTGAGCGAAGTCCACAAGCTGATAAACAATGCATTTAAAATCATCCTGAACGCCTGCAACCCTGTGTGTGCTCAGCTGATATCTCTGTGTCAGGAGAGAGTTACAGAAATGTTTCAAATGGCTGGAATTCCCATGAGATATCTGAGCTTCCTTTGTGGAAGTCACTAAAGAAAGATGACCTGTCTATCAAACACCAGGGTGAACGAAGACAGGAGATAAATAAATGATTGCGTGAATAAAGAAGTAAATAGATAGGATAGTAAAGTCCATCCTGTATATAAATTGCCAAAAGTATTCACCCACCCTTCCAAGTCATTGACTTCAGCTGTTCCAATGACTTCTGTGATTATAGGTGTATAAAATCAAGCATATGGCCTGCAGACCGCTTCTACAAACATTTGTAAAAGAATGGGTCGCTCTCAGGAGCTCAATGGATTCCGGCGTGATACTGTTATACAGTAGGATGCCACCTGTGCAATAAGTCCAGTCGTGAAATTTCTTCACTACTAAATATTCCACACGGTGGTATGATAACAAAGTGGATGTGATTGGGAATGATAGCAACTCAAACCACGTAAAATTGAGACAGCCCCTTTCTGTTCCAACATGACTGCACAAAAGTGCCCAAAGCAAGGTCCATAAAGACATGGATGATTGAGTTTGGTGTGGAAGAACTTGACTGGCCTGCTGAGTCCTGACCTCGACCTGATTAAACACCTTTGGGATGAATTAGAGAGGAGACTGCAAGTCAGGCCTTCTCATTCAATATCAGTGTCTGACCTCACAAATGCGTTTCTGGAAGAACGGTCAAAAAGTCCCATAAACACACTCCTAAACCTTGTGGAAAGCCAGAAGAGTTGATATATATATTGTACCTGAAATCCTCCAATCAGAAAACCCAGAGCCTCAACTGCCTGAGCCACCACTTCATCCTGTTAAGCTGAAAAATTTTAGGCTCGGGGAAAAAAAGAGACAAGGTCACAGTGGTGGGTACGCATTTCCGTTCTATGAACATTATCAGCCCCATAACTTCCCATATCGTAATTGTTACAAGCGAAGTGATTCTACACTTCATATTCAAATTCGTTTGATTTTGTTCTGTTTATTTGTTAAAGAATGGGTCGGCCGTAACGGATCTCTGTTATAAAAAGTTAAATTTTTTGTAGTTCTTGCTTTAATAATCTTGCAATAATAATACTATAAGTCGATGGCACTATATGAGCTAATAAGCAGACTAGAGTTAAAAAAAGTAAAATAAAATTGTCCAACCAAAGAAGGAATTTTAAATAGATGGGGTTGATGAACGACTTGTGACTTTATGACGTTTAACTACCACTGCTAGCTATCAAATGATCCATTATTCCATTAAAGATAAGAATAAAGCTTAGCGTAAGGAGAAACTTGAAAAATCCTAGAGCTTTAGTTCTAATTGGAATCCACACAGAAGGTGAACGTGCTGTTTTTTTTTTCGTTCATGGAAAAAATCTGCGATATTTAAATATAGAAAATGTCAGGTACAAAGCAAAAATAAAACATTCATTTGAAATCAACATGATCGAGTGCTTATTAAGCTAAATCAGCAAGTGTTTACCAAAAAAGTTTCACTATTTGCACAGATGCATGAGATTGTTGAAAGAGAACAGCAAACTGAGGAAGATGCAAGCTGGTGTGTGTTTTTAAGACATCAATCATTTCAAAGCCTGCAATCCATTTCGACCAAGTACAAGCTGTTTCTACAGCAAACTTTAATTAATGTAGCTGACTGGAAGGGGAAAAAACAAATAGAGCGAGCGCAACAGAACCTAACGGGTTACCCAGCCACCCGAAAGCGTCCGCGTGAGTTAATCATTGATCCGTGTGAGTCATTCGACAGTAACACACTAATTTAAACTAATGGAAAGGCTGGAGGCACGCAGGTGGTCGCGGTTCACCGTTCCCAACCTGACATTTGTTACTTCCCAAACAGAAGCAGACTTCTTCTTATGATGGTCTAATGAACCTGGCTTCGGTTTTCGAACATGCGCTAAATCACTCATAGGGTCTGGCGAGCGCGGGGGCAGAGCAGGAGTAGACGGCGATCATGTCAGAAGGTAGAGAGAATTTGCATCATAATGGAATTAAAGCCGGATGTTAATGAGGCGAGGCGTGTTAGCCCTAATGCTTTAATTGGAGGTGGCAGCATCAAAGAACGACACCGACAACGACATTAAAGGAAGTTAATCACGACAATCTGCTGCCTAAAAACGCACAAGCACCGCGCTTACCGACTTCATCAAACGTCTACTCGATCTTCATGTACCCAATGAATCTCTCATCCCTCATTAACTCATTCTACATCACAGTGCTGCTGCTGCTGCTGCTCCTGCTGGTGGGACCGACTGAATCAGGCAGGTTCTTCTGTATGTTCTTTTGGAAAGAACTGTTTTTTAAAACTCTACAGGACAGAATAGTTTATTCTTTACACCAGCTTCTGGTCAACTGATTTCACTATTAATATTACTGTCTGCATGGTTTGACTCAACGGTACATCAGTATCATAATCGATTCCTAGGAATCAAGCAGGGATTTACAGTCTACTACCAAACTCCTTCTTAGCATTCCATGTTCTTGCATTACCATACTATACATCAGAGATTGTGCTTTTTCAGAAACTGGACCTAGACTGTGGATCAGCCAACTTTTGACCAAGTTAAATCCTGCCTCAATCTCTTTTCTTTGGCTCATCACTGTTTTTGATCTTCTCATTATCTATCCAACCCAGTTATTCGTTATGGAGTTGCTTCGTTCTTGGCGTATTTATTCTTTTGTTTTTTGTCTCAATTTAAAAGTATCAATCAAAAGGACACACCTGTTAATTCAATGTTTAGTGGTGTCTTTTCTACATTCTAGAGCAATCACCACCATCATCATCATCATCATTAACAACAGTAACAGTCAGTTGTTATTTTAAGACATGAAGGTCAGCTGTTCTGGAACAGTTCTTGCAAGAACAGTAT